>PVKA01001023.1:0-162040 GCA_004027165.1 Ctenomys sociabilis
GATGTAATAGGAAAACTTCGGATTAACATATTGGTACACAGTGAAGGCTCTTAACTCACATTTGTCTGGCTAAGGAAAACTTCACCAGAATGGGTCATATCTGAATTGTTATCCAAAGATGAATAGATATTTTCTACCCTAATGACAAACATGTGGGACTGGGGAAGGAGTTCAATGTGAACTAGGTATGCCTCTGTATGTGAGCTATGTGAAGAGGAAACTGAACAACGGTGTTTGGGAATCAGAATATCTCCCAGGGTCTCCAGCTATGTCCTGAGACACATATTAAGGATCCTAAAATGCTGCATATTTTTTAAATATAATTGTTTTTCTTAAATAATTTTCAAGAAATAAAATTCATCCACTCACAGTATGCAATTTAAGAACTTTTATGTATAGGTTTGTACAGTATATTAATAAGTATGCCTACCCATATTAACCTAAAAAGCTTTTAGAACATTTCTATCGCTCCAAGAGGAAGGCCTATGAGTGTTAGCTATCACTCTCTAAGAGAGCAAATAGCCCATTTTTAGACATGCAAGCTATTTTCAGGTATTGAAAAGGTGTAAGAATCCACTGCAGTCTAATTGGTTTTGAGGGTAAATATCTAGAAATATAAACTTCTAGTGTCAAGGATAAAACATTTCTCTTCTACCAAAGTGGTGAAAAGTACATGCATGTGCTCATGAATGCACGCACAAATGCGCGCAAAAGGATGATTGTGAGATCAACAGCTTCTAAGAGACCCTTGAGCCTCAGCGGAGCACCTATGGCACGTGTGCTGCAGCCAACTGTTGGTCAACACTGAAAGCTCTAAAGGGTTTGTCATCTCTGTTCTAGAGTAATGAACCCCTCTCTTCATCTTTAGCTCTACAATAGGCTTTGAAAAGCCAAGATTCTTACTTGTGAGAGTTGATCTTTTGAGAGAAGGTTTTTATTTTGTTTGTTCCACTCAAACCCACTGGACCCTGAGCATTCAGGGAGTGAGCAGTTAAGAACATGGAAAGAGTTTGGGAACTCCAAGTATGTAAGTATAATTCACATTTACATATGACTAGTTTTCCCAACTGGCTCTGCAAATTTAGGAGATGAACTGGAGAGGAATGACATTTTCAAAACTTAGACAAGGCCCATAGCCCATGACTGGGGCACACTGAAGAGAGAGAGTCAACAAACAGCAAGTCCACATGAGTTTGGGAAGGATTCCTAGGAGCACAACAACCATTGACTAGCTTTACAACTATCAGAGACAACTAAAAGTCTCCAAGAGAAATCCTAGGTTTCTAAGTAGCCATGATTAAGTGAGATAATGAGGGAAATTATTTTTTATTCTCTGGGTCCTACCTGGACACTTCTGTAGAATCTCAAGGGAAATGGCATCTGAAAATTTCCCAGTCTCCTCCTGATTGTATCTGAGGTGCTTATGAACAAGTAGCCAGATTGTGAGAGGGACTACAGGAATCACAAGTGGGTCACATCAGTGGAGATATGTGCTGATGCCCCAAAGGAGTTTCTCATCTTCAAGAGAAGAGAGAGAAACTGATGTCTGTAAGCCAGGCAACTTCCTCCTAGACACAGAGCTGTGGAGTTCCTCCTCATTACTTCTATCTGTCCAAGAACTGAGTTCTATTAATACTTGAAAACTGAACCGAACTTTGACCTCTTAAATCCTGACCTTAACAACCATAATCTCCTCTTGCTCTAAACTCATACTCTTACCCATTCTACTCATTTCCCACCAAGAGCCTGTCTTGCATTCCTTACTTTCCTTTGATCTTAATTCACAAATTAATTTTCAGACTTATTAGTTTATACTCTACTCTGACAGAACAGCATATTAAGTACTGGGTTAGTAGAAGCTATAGGAAGCTACAAGTCTTGACTCTGGAATCAGAATGGCCTTCATTTCTGTCCTGGACCTGCTACTTAGACAGAAGACTCAGTTTTGATTGTAACAGAACAGTTTTTCTCAAGTATTTACCAGTGGCTTAGACAGGTACTGCCTCTTCTCACTTTGGCTATTTCTCCTATTCAAGACCCAGGCCTGTTTGCTCATTGCTTCAGGAAAGAACTATCACACTGTGGAAAACTTTTAAAAGGACTGGGGATGTAGCTAAGTGTGACTGTCCTGGATTCAATACCAGTTCAGACAGACAAGAATCAAGACAAAGACAGAGTGACAGAGACAGAGGAACAGAAAGAAATAGAGACAAAGACAGAGAAAATAAATACAAGTCCCCCCAAAATACAAGTTTTGTTGCCTTTTGAGTTGAAAAAGCTCAGCTAAAAAAGGAATGGAAAGGACTCAGATATAATGAGTATGTAATGTTTCCTTACTTCTGGACCAGAAAAAAAAGGATGGAGTTGAAAAGGAATGAAAGAGAAAGGGAGGAGAGACAGTTCCTGAATTATATTCCATGAGCTAAATTATATTCTCCAATGGGGAGTTTGAAAAAAACAGAGACATTAATGGTGCCCTATTTAATCTGTACAGTAGTTAAAAGACCTCCAGAGGGGCAAGATAAGAGTAAGACCAGCTCCCTCAGGACTAGACCATTAGTCCATAACGTTTTAGGGGGTTTTCAATGTACTCATCTGATGAAAGGACAAAAAGACTACTAAACATGGAGTGCAAAGAATAGAAAATATCTCTGGTCATAAAGAAAGAAGCTCTGCAGAAAATAACTAGAACCATCACATTGTGGCCTGTGTAGACCAAGGATGGATGTGACAGTAGACACCTCACTAGATGTCATCATGGATGGAAGACAGCAAGAACCACAGGGTCATGTTTCATTCGTACAAGATAAGTACTAAGGAGATCCCAGTGGGCATCCCAACTCGTAACTTCTCCTGTGTCCATCTGGTGGAAAGAGAATTAGATATTAAATTTATAAAATAATAGAACATTATATATCTTGTTGGTTTGAGTTGCAGTTCAAGTATGTACACATCACACACCATCAAATGCTTGGGTAGGTGGTAATCCTCAGTATTTGACCTGCCAGCCAATATGCTATGATTATTTGTTAGACAACACCTTCCCTGTACAGATTAAAGCCTGCCAGACAATGATCTGTGGACCACATCTGACTTTCTAGTTATTTTTATAAACAAAGTATTATGAGAACACAGTCATGCCACTGGGCATGGCCATTGTCTATGGATGCACTGACAGAAAAACAGAGCTTCAACACAGATCTTGTGGTTCTTGAGATCTAACATGTATATTCTCTTGCCTTTGATTGACAGTGTTTGCCAGTTCCTAGTGTAGCATCTTAATTGTTGTAAGTCAACACATTTGTACATTTCAGTCAGGGATTGCCAAGTCAGACAGAGTCAACAGGAGATAGGTATGTAGATAGCAGGCAGGTGGGTAAGTGGGCAGGAGGGTGGGCAGGTGGGCAGGTGGGCAGGCATACAGGCAGGCTGGCAGGCAGACAGACAGGCAGGCAAACAGACAGACAGACAGATAGACATGTATCTCCCATTGGTTCTGATATATGGGAGGTAGGGGGAGAAGACACTGACTTGCACAATGATGGAAGCCTGCCACTCTGAACATCTGCAAACTGGGGTAAGTCAGCAGGTTGGAAAGGAGTCATCACAGGTGTGCAAAGGTGGCCCCCTGGCAGAAGTCCCTCTTCAGTCTTTTATGAAGGCCTTGAACGGATGGGGCAAGGCCTCCCCACTCTGGAGGCTGAGGTGCTTCACCAAAAGTCTACTAAGTGTCAAGCTAATTTAAAAGCAATCTTCCCAGAAACACTTAGAACTGATCAGGAGTGTTCAGGGTGGCATGGCTGTAGGCTGCCAAAACAGAGGTGCCCAATATCAGGGTGATGTAGTTCAGCCAAATGAAAAAAAAAAAAAAAGAGCGTGCAGACACACACACACACACACACACACACACACACTCACACACACTAGTTCTTTAAAATCAAGTAGAGGGCACTGCTGCTCTGTTCTCTTTCTATAAACTTCTTTTTTTAAAATTATTTTTTATTTTATTGAAGTACAAATATCAATCAGACAGTTTCAAGACACCTTAACAAGACAGATTCGATAAATTAATACATTGCAAACTGTTTTCATAATGTTTTGGTATCGTACAAGGTGCATCCATGATATTATATTTACAGATATTATTATAGCAGATGTCTCTTATCAGTAAATTTAGAGTGTAGCTGCTTACTTATCTTATTTTTTATACCTGAATTATATCAAAAATTCAATAATTATTTTCCTAGTGGATGACCATAGTACTAGAAGCCGACATAATATCCTGTCCAACCACCATCAGTGCAAATCTTGCCTCTCATAGGATTATGTAGAAGCACAGCGTTATCTATCCCAACTATACTGCTCTATCAAAACTACCAGGAAGTAAAATGTGAAATATTTACCTTCATCTCACTCTAAAAGAGAAAATGTGAATCACTGTAGTGATTCCTAAAGCAAAATGTGTTCATTATAGTGATTCACATTTTCTCTTTTAGAGTGAGATAAAGGTAAATATTTCACATTTTACTTCCTGGTAGTTTTGATATAGCACCAGCGTGAAAAGGCTAAATCCAAGTGGATTTTTATTTAAATCAGGTGGCATAAAAGATGACACATTTCTTTTTTCTCTGTGGGAAAACCAGATGGGCCTAATTAATAAAACGTATCATATCAATCTTCAATTATGTCTCAGTGGGGAGGGAAAATAACGCAGTCTGGAAGTTTTTAGGCCTTAGAGAATGATGTTTTAATTAAATAAACACGTTTTTATTTTTGGATTTAGGAAATAGCTTCACAAATGAAGTAACAGGGTCTGGTTTGAAGAAAAGGGGTGAGGTGCAAAAACCTTTGTTCACAGCATGCATTGTTTCCTTCCCCTTTTTGGGGGAGCAATTTTTTTCATAGTTCTCTGTCACAGGGTCACTGTGCAAAGCAAACACTATTTAGCAAAGAATTTTGGAAATTGTGAAGGACAATAGAAATAGAAGGTTCTATAGCAAATAATCTAAATAATCAAGTTGGCTATAGTTCAGATTTGAATATAATTACCCAAGTTTTTAAAAGCCTTCACTGTGTGGCTGAATACTAATACAAAACAAAGGCAGAGGAGAGGTAATTGAATGGAACACAGGACTCCAACGAGCTCACCTTTACTCCCGGATCTGGGAGTCAGCATTTCTTCTGAAAATTACAGTGACCTGGGTGGAAAGGTTAGTCCTGCAGTTAGACTCCAAAGCTCCTGCAGCTGGAAAACTTTAATTAGACAACATACTGCAGCCCCAGCCATTTCGGATGGAATATTTTACCAGGCAACCACAGAACCTCCAGGACCTTGCAGCTCATAAAGTCCATTGCAACAGCAATTGGCCCTGCAGACCAGGTGGTGCATGAGAGGACAAAGTATACCCGGAGTCACCTCAAGTATAATAATAAGTGACAATGACCTCCACCTCAGTGTCAGGGAGACTACAAGGAGCAATGGGACCTGGGGAGAATTGTACACCTCTTACCATTTCTGCACACAGAAGCTCTAATTGGCAGTTCCTAGTCTTGCTGAATGAGAATGAGAACGTATAAAACAAAACAAAAAGAAATAACCTAGCAAAAAAAATCCTAACTAAAATTCAAAAACCAAAACAAGGCACAATCCCTGTGCTAAGCTGAGCATCTATAGCCTGTCAGTTGCAATTTCTGACCGTGTTTCTCCTCCTTCCTTTTTGGGTTGTGTTGGGTGGGGATGCTGAATAACAGGCTTCTGCACTGGGTTGCATCTCTCGCCCTTTTTCATTCTTCCTTCTGAAACAAATTTTTATTAAGTTGCTTAAGATGTCCCTCAACCTCACAGGCTCACAGTTGGGGCTTTTGAGAGGTGATTAGGTTCTCGGGCTTAGAGCTGATTGGCTGCTAGGAGGCAGAGTCTGGTCAGAAGAACCAGGTCACTAGGGAGATGACATGGAACTCTGTACCTCCCTTCTTGGCTCTTCTCCCACACCTGGCTTCCTGTCTGCCATAAGGTGAGCCTCAGCCTCCCTTGGTGCGACGATAGAGCACACGTCATTGTGCACAGCTCTCTTCACAACTTCTAAGTAATAGTAATAACCTTGATGGTTAAAAACCCATCCAGGCTGCTTAGGTTTGAATTTCATTTAATATGAAGATTAAATGAGTTAATATTTACAAAGTATGTAGGACAGTGCTTGCAAAAGAGTAACTTTCAAATATGTGTCTAAGTTTTAAAATGTCATGTCTTAAGCATAAAAAGTATGATTTGAAAATGAACAGCTGGTCTACAGAGTAAAAAAGATATTTGAGTACATATTTAATCTTTTACCGAAATACCAGGGACCATTACAAGCCATGAGCCAAATTCCATATTGCGATTCCTTTTCTGGGTTACCATAAATAATAGCAAACATTTGGTGTTTTGTATGCTATTTGGACAAACATAGATTCTCATTGATAACTCCTTCCAGTGCTTATGACACAGAAATGATTTAGTTCTTAAATTTGGCACTGTCTTCTCCCCATCCTTCCTGCCTCCTCCTTCCCTTCTCTGAATCTTTCCAACAAGTCAGAGCGCCCTTTCCAAGAGATTCCCTGATGATCTCAACCAAGTGCCAATGGGGAGGGCGCATTCTGAACCTTCAGTCTAGATGCTGCGGTTTTCCATGCGCCTGCTTGCGCTATCCTGACTTCCAGTCTTTTTAGTCCAGTGACTAAAATTTAACTCTTTTCTCCATCACCTCTGAATTATGCTTCACTCTCTTCTGTCCTTCAGAGAATCACATTTTATCATCCTTTATGACAAACCCTAATACAACATTTCCTTTAACAGCGTCCCCACGTTCCATGCCCTTTTCATGAAGTAATCTCGGTCTCTCATACTCTTCTGATACCACACTTTTTTCTACAGTATTGTCCCCTTGGCACAGAAGTATAAATTTAGAATCTTGGGATTCTCCCATCATCTCTTGCATCAGAAGGCTAGCCACCAATGTTTGTTATTTGTCATAAAGAAGGCTGAGCAGTACTATTTACCTAACATTTTTAAAAATAACTTTATATTTGCGATAGGTATAGTTTTACAGAAAAGACAGACATAGAGAGTATTTCTGCATATTCTTTATGCAGATTCCTTAGATATCAACATCTTACATAACCAGGGTATACATTGTATGGCTAAGAAATTAATGTGGGTAAGGCAATAGTGACTAAAATTTAACTTGATCTTGGTTTCACTAGTTTTGCATCTTTGTTCTTTCTCTAGCAAGAACCTACTTACTACAGCTCACCAGCAGAGGCCTGAGCCTACCTTTTATTCACCCTCTTCCAGCTCCCAGGTGATCTGTTTTTGAAATGGTCCAGAATAATTCAAGTTGCAAGCTTATATGCTTGGCATTCCAGAGCTATTTAACAAGATTTGTTTGGTTTTAATCATAGCTTTTGAGTAATAATGTAAATCTTAGCCAAGTGTATAACCTGAGCTAGGCTAACTGGATTTGATAGTACATTTCCTGTAAGGACCTGTTCTGCGGACACGTGCAGTGATGGCAGTATAAGAAAGAGTGGGATGCAGGGGCAGAAAGCCCTTAAAGCACCATGTGTGTAAATTCCAGGAAACCAGCTAAGCACTACACTTTGTAGCTTTCATGTATAAAGGAGACACTGTAGATTTTGATGGCACGTTCTGGCTTCCCAGTGTCCTTTGCTCTTTGTTCATGGGTTTCCTGCGGGGTATTTTCGTCACTGAACAAAGCACATTGGAGCTGTCATCTAGCCCCATCCTCCCTAAGTTAAGTGATCAGGAAAGAACCGTGGCTGGATACTCTTCCTAGAAATATTATTCTTGAGCAGGACAAGGGAATGGGCACTACCTGGGCTTTTCTGTGAATTTCTACCTGGCAGGCTTCAGAAGGCATTGTGCTTCCTTTGCATCTTTATACCTCATTTTCCAGCCTCTTATTGATTCCAGAAGCTGTCTGACATTCTTAAAAAAAACACCCTCTTTCAGATGAATTAAGCCAACACTTCTCTTACTCATTACCCAAGTAGCTCAGGTAATTAAAAGCAAGTTTAAGAGGAAAAAGAGTGACGTGCTCCTGTTGAGTGCTATGATCGTGTGACTCGGTTTCTGCAGCAGCAGAGGAGCTACTGCTTCTTGTGGTTGGGAAGATCAAAAGAGCCAATACCTAGGAAAGCCTACTCAAGCAGTCACTGCCATGCATAACCCAGTCAATAAATCCATTCAGATAAAATCATTCTGGTCTCTCATTCACCCAGTAAATATTTAAATACCAGATATTCATAGGCAACAGCCACCATGCCAAAAATAGCAACTGTTTCAAAATAACTATCATGGCAACTCGAGGTGGGAGCTGAAGACCTTGACAGTGCTTCCATCTCTGCAGTAGGACAGTAGTGAGTGTGTGCATGCGTGTGTTGGTGGTAAAGGGGTGGGTTGAACACCTAAAGAACGTGTCATGCTTCCTGCAGTGGATGGGGGTCTCTCTTTGGCTCCCAGTGCTGCTGAAGCCCCTACATGGGAACTAGGCATGCATTGGTTTCCTAGGCAGTATTGGTTTCCTCTCCCCTCCCTCCCACTTCTTCCTCCTTCCCCTTCCATCCCTCCTTTCCTCTGTCCCTCCCTCCCCTCTTGCCCTCTCTCTCTTTCCAGCTAGACACCTAATGGTCTACTTGGGACGGTGCAAAGCTCACAGTCCTGCATGGCATGAATGGCACATTTCTCTTGCGCTGTAACCAGCTTTGGGTCCCTATCACTATAACTTGTCAGCAAATAGCAGTTCATGACACAAGCTGATGCGGAAGGAAGGGAGGGCTGTAGAATAGAGCTGTGATATATTTCTTCCACGCTATAGCTGCCTTTTTTGCTGGGCACATTATCTCCGGTCTTCTTCAAAGTATAGCTTTGATAACAGTGACATCTGGGGCCCATTTAAAGGTGAAGAAGAGTGTCTCTGGTAGCTATTCCGTTCAGTGACACAATGCCAGTGCGAGTGAATTGTGTATCTCCAGTAAATGGCTCCCCTCCCCTTGTGTCTTTGTTCAGTTTCATGATCCTTGCTCAATGCTTTTGAAAGAGGAAGAGAACTACTATGGATGAAAAGATGAAGGAAGGAAAGATTGTTCTGCTCAAATGTATCTTTAATTCTGCTGATTTTCAGATTGCTTAAATCCCCAGTGTGGCCTTTTTAGACTCCCCACTTGCTCAGACACCATTGCCTCCTGAGTGGTGGGAGGACTGAGTCAAGAGCATACACAGTCCTGCTGAGCACAGGAGCACATGCCTGTAATGCTCACTACTCAAGAGAGAGGCAGCAGGATAGCGAGTTTGAGGTTAGCTTAAGAAGCACAGTGAAACTATCTCAGTATGAAATAAAAGGATCAGGGATGTAGCTCAATGACAGAGGCCTCGGTTCCATCCCTGCTACTATTAAAAGGAAAAAAAAAAATAAAGGATCTATTCCTGTTATGTGCTACTATCGTGTGGCTTGGCTTTCTGGAATTCTGTCTTCTTATTCCTCAGTCCCTGGCCAACCTGCTTTCTATGCCTAATCTGCCTCCTCCCTTTGCTACAGTAATTTCTGCAAATTCATCTGTGCTGTGTGTGCCACTTTCCAGGAGACGCTAGCATTGGCTGGTGAGGCACAGCCAATCTTGAGCCCCTGACTGCTGGAGCGGGTGCCTGTAATGGACAGACATCACCACTCAAGGAGCTGCTTGGAGTGTGGGATAGCTTTGAAAAATGGGGCTCACCCCAGAAGGAATTAGACAGATTAATCACAGAAACATTCATGAAGCGCTAACAGGACCTGAGAATGGGAGAAGGGCTCGGTTTTGTGTGAAGTTCTCAAGATCAAGATTCCTTATGGTTTTGGCTTTATCTATAGAATTCTTCAAAGCAAAGGTGATCATGGATTGAAGGAGAGTCATCACCAGGTACTCTAAAGAGTTACTCAAATTGTTTACCTTGCTTAAATCATCTGATGCATCCAAAGAAAATTTGGTCAGCCATAGCTCTGTCCCCTGGACACTTGCAAGACTGCCAGCCCTTGACCAAGCTTTGTGGTAAGAACTGTGGCTGCTCTCTTTTCAGCAGGGGTCCTCTTCAAGGATAAGACAGCTGGGGACCTATGTGTGCAAGCCATGAACCTGTCCAGACAGACTCTTCAGGAGTGTTCTTCTACCAGTGGAATCAGGGTCTGTGTTAATGATGCAGCAAATGTAGCTTCTGCAGGGGCTGCAGAGCAAAAGGCAAAGGCAAGAGAGGCACTCCTTTGCAGATTGCATAGCACTGGCATTCTCTGGGTGCTTGCCTTATAAAAGGCTCAGAGAGGACTGACATGTAAGCAGCAAGGTAGCTTTCAGTCTCTTGAGCTACACCTGTATGGAAATATCAGCCTAAGACCTTAGGAAAATCAATAGCTCAATCTCTCCATGTCTTAGTTTATCAGAAAAGGGGAATGAAGATAGTGCATATCTCACAGAATTGTTAAAACACATATAAAGTGTTTCACACAGTGTTCAGACCCTGATTGCTAGTTTCTATGCAAGAGTGAAATTTTTTTCTAAATTGTTTTCACCCACTTAAAAGAGCAAGAGTGTAAGTCAAGCCTTGTGGCATAAACAAACAGCAGCTTGGCTTGACTTCACTTCAGTAAACATTTGTTAAGTAGCTACCATAGATGCAGGTTACTGCCAAGACACTGAAGTAAATGGCAGCAGCCTTGTTGCCTCCCTAACTGTACTATAAACTTCTTGACAAGGCAGGCATGCGTGAAGAAAACTTGGGAAGGATTCCAAGGCAGCACATAAGCAAGCTGGAGTTTCTGTTGGATATTGAAATACCTAAATCCAAGGAGCTATAAAGCAAGGCAAAACAAACAAACAAACTCATCAGATGCATCCTCAGATATCTGAAAAGGCTGCACCAGCATCTAATAAGGCAGTGTGCCTAGGTCTCTTTCCCTGTAGCAAAGGAACACGAGGAACAAAAATATTTCAGAAGTAATACAGAACACTAGTGACTTCCCATCTCATATTTGTTTCCTTCAGTTCTTCCCTGCCATCTTCCCCAGCTCTTCTTTTTCTTGTGTTACCCAATCACAGCTGTGAGCCTTGATTGTTTTGGTAAAGCTGCCTTCGCCCAGCAGCCTTGCCATGTTTCTACATGTTTCTCCCTCGCAGAGCTGCAGAATCTGGGTTTCTTCTCCCGCCCCCCACCATGCACTTTCTTTCATCATCTGCCCCTTACCTGGCTTTTACAGATTCCTAGTGCAGAGCTTGAGGATGTTACTCTTGTGCAACATTGTCCTCACTTTCAGATTCTGTAGTTTACTCTTGGGTCAGAAATTTTTCTTTGTTTATTCCTAAATGTATGTTACGTCTCATTGGCCCGTTCTCCTTCCTCTCTGGAGATGGGATCCACCCTCCTTTCTACACCTGTTGGATTTCTTCCTAGGTATTTGTACTTATCAGACTTTCTGTCCATTCAACAAAAACTTAGAACTAACGTGACCCAGTTTAAGGTCTCATCATTTCTATAATCTTTCTATCTTTTCAATAAGTCCTGGGATTCTCTCAGCTTTGGTATCTTACAATGCTGTTAAGTCATTTGATAAACATTAACCGTGGTGTGCTAGAGGTTGCCAGGTGTGTGGGAAGCATGCACTGCCCCTTCCTTTCCTCAGCCTACTGTGAAGAAAAGAGCAATTGAACAGAGACATACAATACTGAAATACGAGAGCTATGGAGGTGCTAATGCTGGCTGGCAATCTGGACGACCTCGTAAGCCTTGAAGGGGAGCTGGTTTCTACACTGAGAGTAAGAGGCAGGGATGCAGGAAGGAACACAGAAATATTCTAACACCATTAAAAGAACAAAGGGGAAAGAAAGCATTTGTGGCTTTACCACATCAGTAGTACGAAGTAGAGAGATTAAAGCAAGAGTCAGGATGTGAAAGGATATTCCTGAAGGACTCCACACGGCACCATGACCCTAAGATAGCCTGAAGTGTTCTATTTTATCCTCCTACCTGGAATGTCATGAGCCTTTCTAGAGTCCTCTAACCTGCAAATCTGAATGCCAAGGCAGATTATTAAATGCTCTCTTTTTTGGCAATTCCAAATCACCTTCCTAGGTACTGACATTTACATCCACTTATTCATTGGATGCTTACTAGTGATATCCTATGTGTTGTGGCTCAATCAAGAATAATCCCCGAAGCTCCTGTGCTCACAGGTGGAGCTTTCAGGAGGTGACTGTGTCGTGCAGCACTGTGGCTGACTTGCTGTTAGGAGGTGGGGCCTGAAGACAGATCACTGGAGGCCTAACCTGGACAGGGGTGATAGCTGCTGTGCTGGTGCTTCCCTCCTCTCTGCTCTCTGGCCATCATGGTGTGAGCACCCTGCTCTGAAATGCTGTCTCTATCTTGGATCCAGCTGATGATGACCTGCATCCCTTAAACAGATGTGAGCTGAAATAACCCTCTCCCCTTTTAAATTATGGTGCAGAGGTACTATGTCACAGCACTGAGGAAAGTGACTATGACCAGCCTGCATGTGGTGGGACATGGGAATAAATAACACAGACTTAGTCCCTGGATTGCAAGTCTCACAGTTTTCTGGAGGACACATGCAACTAGTAAACACACACATGAAACAAGCTCTCATTTGTGCAGCTTAGTTTCATCATTCTGCTTGGTCTCATTGAATCAATCTTAAGCTCCCCAAAGTTTTCCTGGAATGAAAACAGCTAGTTTATTAGACGTGATGTCTCTAAGTGATAACGTTTTGTTTACCAAATCTCATAGATGCTTAATGAGTTTATGATGGTTTGTCTTTTACAGATGAGGAAAATAAGCATCCAAGAAGTTATGAGTGTTTCTCAAGTTCATAAAATTGCTAACTGTCAAAGCCATGGAATTAACTCATGTCTATGTAGGTCCAGAATCAGGGTACCTTGTGTTGAGGTGTTCCCCAAGTACTGGCTTTGTTATTCTTGCTAATTAAGTTATCAGGGAATTAGTTATTTTGCTTTCTTGTTTTCTCTTTTATCTAGTAAAGGCATTTAAGATACCCTGAAGTACAAGAAGCTCTATAATCCAGCAAGATTTAACTGTGTCTACAGGATTGTCCATCTCTTCTTTTAAGGTTAACCAGATCACTTGGTTCTTGCTTATTCACATTTGTTTATCTCATTCAATAAATAATGTGTCAGAACTGTATTAGATTTGGGGAATAAAAGAGAAAGGAAAGAAAGTTACCTTATCAACACGGTGCTTTTGGCTCACCAGGATACATACATAAATAAGCAATGCCTAAAAGTGCCCTGAAACACAGGCATATTCCATAGAGGGGAAATAGGGGCTACAGGGCTTAAGGCACAGTGGGAGCTGAAGCTGGTGCTACAACTCAGTGCAGAATTTAATTAGTCAAATTGAATCATGGAAGGCCACCAGTGAAGCCGCAGAGAGAAAAATTTGTGTGCATTTTAAGACTCACAGCTTATCAATTCACTAAAATGTCATGGAATGAACAACCTCACATTTGAACTTTTCCTCCAAGCCAGGATGATTCCTTTGGTAGAATGAGGCATGTGCATAGGCTGGGCAGCTCTGTTTTTCAGTGCTCATTATGGCTGTCACTCACTCAATACCAGACTCCCCATCTTTTGAGAAACAATAGTGGAGTCATGTCTGCACCCTACCACATCCTATCACATAGGCTTTGGCAGTTTATCTTCTTTCCTCAAATGTGGCACTGCTTCAGTACTTTTTGCTTTCTTGGGAGTTATAAGTTGAACTTTCTGGGTGAATTTATACATATGAGAATGACGCATGGGGAAGGGAACATTAGTATCTTCTCTGGTGTCTAGGCGTCCGGAGTGCGAGTTCAGAGACTCCTGGTGCTAGTACTGCACCCAAATTCATTACTAAGGACTCTCAAGTGTAAATCTAAGTTTCCTCAGTCCTTGACCTCTACTACCTTAAAGCCATGGAAAATCCAGCCTCTGCTGGTCAAATGATGTCCTCGGCTTCTCTTCACAGTTGGGCATGCTACTTTCCTGCTACAGTTCCAGTTAGTTTCCTGCCTAATATTCTAATATTCCCTGTGCGTACTACATTCTTCATCTTGCTCACTGTGTTAAACTGTAACATCAGCTACACCATAGCCTGAAGATAGCACCTTTTTTTGGAGAAGCAAAAACAATTTTTGCATTTGTACAGTTTGATTTCAGAATGCCACAGTCAAATAACTTCTCCCATTATAAGTAAGTTTCCATGAATCCTAGTCTTATTAATTCCATACATTCGAATCTTATTGATATGTACACTTCTACCAATGCCTTCTAAACTTTTACTAGAAGTCTACCAATGTTTCCTCTGGCAGTATTCACTCTTTCCACAGATACCTGAGGCATTTACTGCTAGAGAATCCTGAAGAGCTCCCAAGCCTTGACGCTAGTTGGGAGCTATTGGTTTACCACATTGCTTCATTACCCACATATTCTCATCCTTCACAGATACAGCTGAAGACTACTCACCAAGAGTCCAGAGAAGCAGACAGGCAGCTGTCCCTGTCAGCTCCACTATCTGACCTTGAACCAGCCAGAAGACCCTAGCCACTAAGTAATGAAGAGTATCCTACCACACACAGCTGGGCATGCCATGGCCAGAGATTCCAGTGAACCTACCCCACATAGGAGGGTAGTGACACAGTTCTCTAACCCCTGCAACCTAAGCTCCAGTGCCATGGGCATACATCACCATCATAGATTACAGTTGAAGAAGTTATATAATTTTATGCTAAAGCACCAATTTGGAAAATACCTAGCACATGTCTAGCCAACACCCCAAAACACAAAGCCAATAAAAGTCTTCTACTTATAAAAATTTAGAGGCAAGTGACTTACTACATTTGCAAATACCAATGTAGCAACAGAAAAAGCAGAAAAAAAGATAATCTGACATCTTATAGGTACCATTATAACTTAGAGGCACACCATAACTCTTTATCAATGTATACCTCTTCCCCTAAAAAAGGAGATCAGTACTCCCACAGATAACTCAAAACTGATTTTTAATGAAACTTAATGAGGTACAAGAGAATGAAGAGAGAAAATTCAATAAAATTAAGCAGACAATTCATGATATGAATGAGAAATAGCAGAAAGGGATCATTAAAAAGAATCAATCACAAATATTGGAGATAAAGAATTCAATAAGCACAATTAAAATACATGTACAGCTGATAGAATTAACAGCAGAAACAGTCAGGGAGAAGAATGTGTTTCTGAGCTTGAGACAGGTCTTTGAAATAACTTGATCAAATTAAAGAAATAAAGAAAAAAAAAGCTTAAAAAGAACAAATAATGTCTTTAAGACTAATGAGGAAGCACAAAGCATGCTAAGTCCCACACTGTGTTTGTTTCAGAATTTGAACAAAAGGGAAGAGGCACAGAAAACTAGTAAATGGAAAAATTCTAAGCACATCAAGTCTTGGGAAAGAAATGGGTATCTACATCCAAAAGGTACAAAATACTTCTAACAGATGTGACTGCAAGAAGTTCTTGCTAAGTCATATGTAGACAACATGTTAAAAGCATGAGAGAGAGAATTCTAAAAGTAGGAAAAAAAACATTAATTAATTTCTAGCTGAGCTCCCATGCTAGTAACATCAGATTTCTCAGGTGATCATGGTCTGATCAACATCTAGGAAGAAAAGCAGTACCACTGACAATGGTACGTGCAGAGAACTACCCATAAAAAATTACGGAAAGACTGTCAAGGCAAGCAAAGCCAGGGAATTCATCACCACAGCACAAGACATGCAAGAAAAGGAGTGCTATGTTGAAGTAAAAGCAAGGTGTCTACTAATAGTAATGAAAACATGCAATATTAAAAAAAAATCTGTAACAGAATAAACACATAAAAGAATGAAGATGAACAATGTGTGGGAAAACAGAACAAACAATACAAAATATCCAGAAAAGTATTAATAGAATGCAAAAATATGTTTCTACTTATCAATAACAACCTTGAATATAAACAAACTGAATTCACAAACAGAGAGACTAAATGGATTAGAAATTAGATTCAACAATACGGTTATGACAAGAAACTAACTTTACTAAATATACACAATAGAATGAAAATAAAGGGATGGAAAAGATATACTGTATCCTACAAACACAAAAACTTAATAGTAGATATACTTAAATCAGATGAAGTATAATTTAATTTAAATTAAAAAGTGTAAACAGAAACAAAGAAGTTATTATCTAATAACAAAGGGATCAATTAATCAAGAAAACACAACAGCTTTAGAGCCCTTAGTTACATAAAGTCAATGTTATTGTATCTAAAAGGAGAGACGGGTCCTGAAATAATAACAATTGATGACTTCAACAACTGATGTTCATCAATGGACATATAATGTGGACTAAAAATAAATAAATATTAGGATTAAAGGTTACATAGACTAAACGGACCTAACAGATATTCATAAAGTATTTTATCCCACAAGCAGACTACACCTTCTCAACAGCACACAGAATAGTCTCAAAATAGACCATATATTAGGTGAAAACCAAGTATCAATACATTTTTAAAAACTGAAATTATAGTGTACACCTTTTCTGACCACATGGAATAAAACTAAAGATCAATAAAAGGAACTATAGAAACTGTACAAGTGTGTGGAAATTATTCTCTTGGAAGGCAATACATCAATGAAGAAATCAAAAGGAAATTTAAATTTTGTTGAAATATATGCAAATGCAGCATGCCAAAATCTATGGATTATATCAAGAGTAGTACCAAGAGGAAAGTTTATGAATGGATGTTCATGCATCAATATATAGATAGGGAGACTTCAAATAAGAAACTCAACAATGATATTGAAGGCACTAGAAAAGCAGAAACAACCAACTGCAAAATTAGTAAAACTCAAAAAATAGAGCTAAAATAAATATATACGAAGAAGAACCCAAAGGATCAGTGAAATAAAGATTTTTAAAAATTAGACACTGATACATTTTTAGTTAGATTTACTGACAAAAGAGAGGTGAATACATAGTCAAAGAAAGCCAGATACAATGATGTAAGATAGGAGGTTAGGGAGATAGCTCAGTGGTCTAAGTGCCTGCCTGGCAAGTGCAAAGACCTGGGTTCGATCGCCAGTACTGTGCCATGTGGGCCCCAGAATGCCTGCCCATTGATGTAAGATTGCAGTTGGTAACAAAGAAGTACAAAGAATCACTGGAGATCAGTATGAACAGCTACACATAAAACAATTGGGAGGCTAAAGTAAGTGAATATGCTACTAGTTACATAGTCTACCAAAATAGAATGTTGAGAAAATAGAAAAATTGAAGAATACACAAGTAATAGCGTTGTATGAGTAATAAAATTCTTCCAACAAGGAAAAACACAGAACAGAATGGCTTTACTGTTGAATTTTACCAAACCATTCAAAAGGAAATAATAGTATTATTTTAAAAATAAAACCTATTGCCAAGTATTGAAAGAACACAGTACTTCCAAACATATTCTACAATGCTAGCCTCATCTTGATGCCAAAACCCTATAAAGGGACACAAACATACACTCAGAAAAAATAAAGAAAAATGTTAGTTAGTACGCTAGTATGTATGATGAACTGAGATGTAAAAATTCTCAAAAATGTGCTAGCAAATCAAATCCAGCAGCAGAGGATAAAGATTAATCAACAGAATCAGATGGTATTTGTCCCAGGGAGACAGGGATTGTTCAACACACGACTATACACAAATTGAAAACTATGATAAAATACTTCAACAGAATGAAGGACAAAACATCACAGTCATCTGAGTAGATGTGGAGAAGCACTTAATAAAATTCAATATCTTTTTATGACACAAACCAAAACTATTAAAAATTAGTTATAGACGCAAAAGTTTTCCACAGAATAAAGGTATCACAACCCCTACCCCCCAGATCACACTGTGCTAAATAGGACCAGTCTACAATAGTTTCTTCTGAGGTCAAGAATAATACAAGATATCCAGGTCTCTACTCTTTTGAAATAGAGTAGTGGAAGTTTAGAAGGAGTAAGTCAAGAGAAAGGGACGAAGGTCATCTGAGTAGACAGAAAGGGTTCCAAGTTGCTCCTATTTGATGATGACTTGATTTTATGTATAGAAAAACCTACAAATAATTACAAAACTTTGGAATTGGCAAGTGAAAGATATAAAATGAACAGCATTTGAAATTAACATACAAAAATCAATATATTACAATGCTCCACTAATGAATTTGCTGACAAATAAATCTAGAACACTTTCTTGTTCATAACTCTTATAAAAATAAAATGCCAAGGAATAAATTGATTTAGGAAAGTGACCACTGTAATTAAAATTACAATATACCGAGGAAATAAGATGAAGAGTGCATGAAATGTTAAGACCTCCCATGTTCATATATTGGAACAATTAATAGTATTGAAATATCCATATTATGCAACACAGCCCATAGGTTTGAGGAAAGTCTCAACAAAACACCACTGTCATACATCTCATAAATTTAAATAAAACACACTCCTGAGACTTATGTGGAACTGCAAAAAGCCTGAAATACCAAAATAATCATGAACAAAAGGGACAAAGCCAAAGGAATCCCAACGCCTGACCTGAGTATACACTGTAAAGCCACTGCACTCCAAACAGTTTGTGCTGGCACAAAAACACACATAAATCAGTGGAACGAAAGAGAGAATATAGGGATAAATGCATTCATCCATGGTCACTTGAGGCTTGACAAAGTCACCAACAATGGGCGAAGATATTTGTAAGTTATTCATCCAGGTAAGGAATTAGTTGCCAGAGCACAGAAGGAATTCTAGCCATCTGGCACCCTCAGATCCAAATAACAGATTATAAAATAGATGAATGACCTGAATAGACACTTCTCAAAAGAGGACATGAGAAAGGGATCAACTTCCTGCTCAGGGAAATGTAGACCTAGATTACAATGAGATGCCACCTCATCTCAGTTACAGTGGTGAAAGGTGAAACAGCTCTGCCAAGGATGCAGAGCAAAGAGGACTCTCACTCTGATGCTGAGCATGCAAATTAGGTAGCCATTGTGCAAAGCAAGCTGGAGATTCCATAAGACCAAAGGATAGAAATACAACATAATCCAGCAATGTCACTACTACTAGAACTTGGGTCCATAAAGCAAAATGGTATATGCCCAGCATGTTTATTGCAGCACTGATCCCACAAGCTTAGGTCTGAAATCAATGCAGGTGTTCACTGATGGCGAAAAGGTAAAGAAAACATTGTGTATGGGATGTTATTCAAACTTAGAAAAGAGTAAAATCCTCCCATGGGCACCAATGACTAAAGCAGGGGACATCATGTTACACAAAAGAAGTGAAGCATAGAAGGACAAATGCCACATATCGTATTCTCACTATAATAGGGAAGGTAAGAAGTTCATTTTCTGGTCCAGGGAGATGGTTCAGTAGAATAAGCACTTGCCTGGCAAACACAAGGTCCTAAGTTCAATCCTGGTACCACAAAAAAAGGAGTTGGCTCTCATAGAGAGCAAACTGGTCAAGCAATGGCTATGACTCATCCACATGGCTGACACTGGCAAAGGATCTACAGAGTGAGGTATGGGTATATAGGATAAACCAGGAGGGAACTTGACTGACCTCATCAGATACAAAAGCTACACTTTTTGTTATACAGGTCTTGCTTTATCTCGGTCTTAACCATCCAACAGAAAAGTATAAAAATGGGATATATAAAATAAGGCCATAATAATAAGCAGAGCTGTAAATGGCTCTAGTCAACAACTTCTTCAGATAACCCACTATTATTGTGGACTGCTGTACTGGATTGTTTCATTGAGTTCAGGCACCTATAATAATTGAATGACAATGGAATACCCATCTTTTTTTTTTTTGTTTGTTTGTTTTTTTGAGACAGGGTCTCACTGTGCAGTTCAGGCTGGCCTTAAGCTCACTTTGTAGCTCAGGCTGGTCTCGAACTCACAACAATCCTCCTGCCTCAGCCTTCCTAGTGCTGGGATTACAGGCATGCGCCACCACACCCAGCGGAATACCCATCTTTGACAGGACTAAACAAAAAAAAAGGGATACAAAGGAAAAGCCATTCTGTGTTTATATAAATAGTACAGTTAGGATAAATGTGCAATACTTCTGTATAATTCTATTAGAAGCAAGATTTGCACTAATAGTGTTTGGACAAGATATTCTGTCAGGTTCTTGTACTATGGACAATCACTAGAAAGATAACAAGGCAGAGAGTATTAATTATTGAAACTGTACTATAATTCAGCTTTAAAAAGTAAGGTAAGTATGTAGCTACATTCTCTTAATTCATTGATTAGAAACATCTGCTCTGATAGTGTTTGTAAGTAGAATATCATGTATGCACCTTGTACAACAGAGAGCCACTATGAAAAGTATATGCAATGTATTAATTATTGAATCTGTCCTGCTAATATGATATGAAACTGTCTCATTGCTATTTGTTCTTCAATAAAATAAAAAAAATAGTTGATTTCCAAGAAAGAGAACAGGACACTGTTCATTGGCAGTTGGGAGGGTCAGGTGGCGGAAGTAAGCAGGACACTGTGATGTTCAATAGCCTCTACCATAATAGCATTGCTATGGTTGAGAAGCATTATTAGAAAATATCTGGTAGGGGAGATTTTGAGTGTTTCAAAAACGAAGCAATTATGTATGTCCAAGGTGATAGGACAGCATCCCAACACATTCATTGCATATTATATACTTGTAACGAAATGCTGTACTGTAACATGTCAATATATACAATGATTATGAATCAATGGAATATAAAAACACATTAAAAAGAAGAAAACTTGAACTGTCTTCACATCCAATGACAAAACAGGATTTTATGTCTTTAAAAACAGGGATTTATTCCCTTGTAATTTTTGGGTTTTATGTCATTATAGCTTTGCTAACACATTTATGTGTTTTGTTACTAAATTCACCCCCTCTTTTATCTATATTCTGAATCTTCTGATAATTAAAATAATATTGTAAAGTTAAAATTATGTCATATTTTATCTTTAGTAAGTAAACTGCTGGGTAGTGCACGAGACAAAAGGTGCTTACTTTTTTACCCTTTTTTTTACAACATGCACTGTAAGGTTTTCATTAAATCTAGTGGCCAGGGATATGTTATTTTAGCTGCAGCGAGCTCCTTCATTATGCCAGCCCTCAATTAAATGAAAGCCTGCTGAGATTATGTTTTCACCTTAGAGACAGCATTTGGTCTGGCAAGCTCATTTGATGTAATCCATTTTTAGATGGACAGCATAGGGACAGAATATTTTTCAGCAGTAAAGTAATCTTATACTGAGAATAAATCAAAACACACCTAGCAATGAAACATTTAAAAGTCATCCTAATGATTAATACGGTGGAGCTTCTTTCATTCCAAAATTAAGCTTCTTCTCCCTATCACCTATAGGTGAACATAGGAGCACAACATTCCGATCTCTTCATCATTCCACCCTAACGTTCCTCCCCCACATCTCCTGCCACTCTGGACCCCAAATGCATGGGCAACCTTTGCTCGCACTCTGCAAACATCGCACACATAAATCTCTGTGCCCGTGCTGTGCCTGTGCTGCCACCTCCCCTACCAGAGTGCTTCCACCTTCTTCTGTTACTTGGTAAATAGCTGTTCCCTCTTAGGACTCGGCACCCTTCTCTTTTCTTCTGTGTTGTCTCTTTCCATGGAGGCATTTTATAAAACTGACTTTGTTTTTATCAACTTTCAAAACCTGGTGGTTGCGCTGTATCTTCTCAGCTACTTTTTCTCCCTGCCCCTACCCTTTTTATCAGTCTATGTTTGTGGTACATAATAAATACATTCATCACAGGGATTGGCTCAGGTGTATATCATACCTGATCCTCCTGTCTCCCACATACATTTTAGGTCATTTGTCCCCTGAAGTGTGGCAAGGACTTAATTGTCTTCATGTTCCTTATATCAGAAGCAAGGCCAACATCACTTAGCGGTTGAATGGCCCAGGAGGCATTACCACCCCTTTTTTATTCACAGAAAAAGAGATGTTCCCACAGCATGGTAAGATTCTGGTGCTAAGGGCTAGAGAAGTACTATCTCATGCTGCTGTCAAGGCTCACCGAGTCATGATGCCAGAACAGCACGTGAGAAGATAACAAGTACAGGTTAGGTGGTGTCAGAGAGAGACCAGTACCACAGTACCAGCAAATGCATCCCGACTTCAGTGCTGCTCACTGTACATAGCTATGTGGTCGGACAAAGGGCGCTCTGCCTCTCTGGGCTATGGCTTCCCTATTACAAAGGACTGGAACAGATTAAGAATCAGGTGTCTGTGCACTTTCATCTCCTACAAGTCTTCCTTAATGACTTCTTCCTATTTGAAGACTAGAAAAAAATAGCGGTCATAAAGAAAGAAGGAGATGATAAGCACAGAGTGGATCAGTGCACACAGTTTGCCTGCAGTGACACATCCTACTCTACCTCCTAGATATGTCATTAATTAAAAAGAAGATAGTTAAAAGTTAAAAAGAAAATAAAACAAAACAAGCTACCATACTAAACAACCTCCCCCCTTTTCTTTTGTACTTTTAGGGAAGGGTCTACAAGGGTGTTCAGGGTCTCACTACTAGATCACACTCATGATCCGCCTGTTTATAGCCTCCCAAGAGCTGGGATTCCAGGCGTGGATTGGAGCCCTGGCCCCCGTGCATGCTTGCAGACACTTTAGTCCAAGGAGCTATTTGGCTGGCCCTTTAAACAACAAAATTTAAAGAAAAATTTGGAACCACTGTCTGCTTCCTAATTTCCTGGTAGGGAAGGAATTGTCTTTGTTAGGGAAAATACTTTGATGTGCAGCTCCAGGGAAAGATAAAACCCCAAGGCAAGTACTGTACATTATGAATCCTCAGAACCAAGAGTGGAACAACACAAACATGTATTAGAAAGAATCCAAATTTGGGTGACCTGCGCTAGGGCTAGGAAGTGGTGAAGCAACGCGAAAGCGGGAAACTCCTGGGAAAGGTAGCATAGTAGGTCATGTAGCCTGGGGACTTGTGGCACCACAAAGATTTATTATTACATTTTTAGCTCTTTGCCTTTTCAAAACTTTAGCAGAATCTTCTGTGTATACCAGAGCCAGGGGTGAGCAAATTTTGGTAGAAAGTGAGCGAACACTTATGAATTATACAGTAAGTTCTTACATTGACAAATGAGCAGGATGGGGGATGCACATTCCTGGGCTCCACACATAGCTGTGTAGGCTATTCACTGCTCAGAAGTGTGTGTGTGTGTGTGTGTGTGTGTGTGTGTGTGTGTGTGTCTATGTGTAAGGTCCGTTTATATCTCAAGCATCACAGCTTTCAGAATTTTTTTTTCCCTGAAAGATGCCAGACAATGTCTTATTCCAAAAAGTCATGACTCTCATGACAATTTTTTGTGACAGATACCAAGTGACCTGAGGTGGGATGTGTCACTTTAAATTAAGCAAAGGTAATGGTGGTGTTTAGGCTTAAACAGAATACACATGGACAGAACAGAAGGTCAAGATGACAACAAAGGTGATCAAATGCAAGGAGCTAGCTTAGGACAGTATGCTTTCTACAGTGTGTTCAAAACTTGGGACAGTCACTTTTGAGTAAATATTACAGGATAGGATTATCTTAGATGACATCCAAGAAATGTGGGTAAAGCAGTACTAGGTACTTTACCAGAAACCCATATGAATGCTACTTTTTCCAATAGTTTTTCTACTGCTTCCTATTATATGCACAAACTTGCTTGAACTTTTATGTAAGTAAAAACTACAATAAAATTCATATGCACAATGTGGCATTGCCACCCCACAGAACAACCTAGGGGTGTAATCAACACTGTAACAAGGAAATTGTAGGCTTCTTGGGTGTAGAAAATACTTGAGTGCTTTTCTCCCACCTCTAGTTAAAATGTGTATGGGCATAAATCACTCACTCTGTTCATTATTTTGCACTTGGAAGACAGACAGGGAATTCTCAATTGCTCACATACACTTCCCTTTTATTGCTTGGTTTACAAGCAATCATATCACTCCATACAAACTATAATTTCCTCTTTGTTATCTTTGCTTCCTTCAGACAAACAGGATTCACTGAAGAAATAATAATGAGCCATTACCTTTGATGTACCAGCTGCCTGCGCTGTCCAGATGGAGCGATGCCAACATTAGAGATTAATGCATATTAAAGAAGGCAAAGAGAATTACACATTTAGATGATGTCAACACCCAGGAGCATGCTGTTTGCTTTTTCATACTGTTATATACTCACCCAAGCCTCTAATGGTTTTTTTTTTTTTGGGTGGGGGATGGTTATATAGAATCTGAAGTATTAGAAGGTTAACTGTAAATACTAATCTAATAAGGCGCACAGTCATCACCTTCTTTACTCTCTACCTCAGTCACCTCCTGGTCCATCTCTCCACCCACCCACCCACTCATGTACACAAGCACTGCATGTCCACTCATACGCTGGACATTGTTTCAGAGCTTATGATAAGCACTCGCTATGGTGCTGAGGGCGTGGGACTCAGTGCCTGTCCTCTTAGACGCTGGCTCCTGACCTTGGCTTCACCCTGCACCTTCCCCAGTCATATTATGTAAATCTGCATCATATTCCTAAGGGCTCTGATTCAATTCTTTGGGGGTGAGAACTCACCCCAAAGGATAATTTTTAAGATCCTCAGGTGGTACCAGGGAAACAAAGCTTCAAAATCAGTGACTCTCTGAATGAATCAGAACTGCACAATGCCCCAGGCCATGGCAATGAGTATCTGCACTTCCAGTGAGCTCGGTCAGACCTCATCTTGGATGCCAAGTCTGAAGCTTACAGTGACTGAAAGTGAATTTGGTTATTCTGTGTTTTCACATGTTTTTCTCATGGTGTGGGTGTTTTTCTCTCATGACACAGCATCAGCGAGTGAATGAGCAGAAAATTTCAGGCTTTTCCTTTCTTTCCTAAACATTTTTTTTTAGTATTTGTTTGGAACATCTAAGCTTTACATTCATCTTAGGGAGAAGGTACTTATATGTAACATATCTTGACTCTTTTTCTATTCTACTATTCTTAATAAGAAAGTCTGGAAGCCTCTCTATATAAATGCAAAAGGA
This sequence comes from Ctenomys sociabilis, assembly GCA_004027165.1. NCBI lineage: Eukaryota > Metazoa > Chordata > Mammalia > Rodentia > Ctenomyidae > Ctenomys > Ctenomys sociabilis. The sequence goes on from PVKA01001023.1 coordinate 25,229, forward strand.
AGAAAGAATGGGAAGAAACCCAGCAGGACACTGGGATCACTTTTTGCTCCCCGAGAAAAGATCTCTTTTGCATGGAAGATTAGCTTCTCAGGAAGAAAGAAGCTGAAGGCAGGTAAGTATGAGATTTTTTCTCTTCCTGCCCCAATACCCTTGTGCAGGCTACAGAACATCTGGGAGATTCTGGGCCATCAAGGCTCACTACATTCTCTTTCGCCGTGAGAGGTTCTCCACGAGTGACTAAGAAATGCATAGAAAAATTATGCTACCTTGAGGCATAGAATATGCTTCATCAATGCTGGCCAATATGCCTGGTAGCCAACGCCTCTACTGTTTGAGCACACAACCCACAAGAGATGGCCTGTGTGTGAGACACATGCCACACATGCAGTAGGTATACACAAATATCTGTGGGGAGAACACATCCATGTAATATTTCTGTGCTTAGCTTGACATGCTCAGCTAGAACCCTATTCAGTTGCAGTGTGCAGATCTGGCAGCAGACGTCATCCAGTCATCCACATGAGTTCCCTTGAGGCCATGTTCCCATGTCTTCCTTCACTTTCTGTGTCTTTGGATCTCAGGAAGCCTTTCAGGATGCGAAGCCAAGGGGACAGCACTATAAGGTCTCAGGTGGATCCCCCTGGGGCTTCTCAAAGGCTGCCCTGCAGAAAGCATGGAACCAGGATCTTATCTGTGTAATTCTGACACTAGACCTTACTTGTACCCACCTATAAAAAAATCACCTCAGGACTTGCTCATAATAGCCCTCTGGATGTCTAACTATCTGCGACTGCCAAAGAGAATTGATTTTCCAAGAAAAACTACAGAGGCCACTGTATCTAAAAGGTGAGTCTGGCCCAGAAGTAGTTTACAGGCAAGAACCAAGAGTTCAGTGGCAGCCACCTATGGTTTTAAGATAAAAATTTATACAAGCTACCTGAAAAAAAAATTGGTACACAGAAAATATTGTTCTTCCAAGAGAAGCAAATAGTATAAATCATAACAGTACAATTTATGGAGAAGTGAAAACTTTATGAATCTATGTAAAAATAAATAGGCAATCTCTTGGAAGGTACAAAATAGTAAACATGAAAAATTTTTTTTAAATCTCATTAGAGTTAATATATAATTTCATTTTCCTGCTAAGGTTAGGACAGAGCTATTGATTCCTGGCAACAGTGAGGGACAAAAGCAAAATGTGTCCACACAAGGTAGCTTGTCTCTTAGGTTTTCTGCTTGGTCTGGTCCTCTGAGATTACCATCTCCCTCCTGTAAATAGCTGAGAGTCAGGAAGTGGGGTTTTGTGGTCACTGTGCTATTTAAATGGAAGATTTTAAGACATTTTTATATTTAAATACTATTATTTCCTATAAATAAACAATGTCACTGTTGTACCTTTATAGAACTATGGTGAAATTCTTAACATGCTCAGAAACTCTTCATAGGATGAGGCCTTGCAAAATTAATTTTTTTATACATGATGGCTTCATTCAGTACTTCATCTTATCCACATATTATTTTCCTAATTTGCTTCTCTTTCAAAAAGACTCGTCTCTCCCTCAAGCCTACACACATATAAAAAATTATCTTTCCTGAAGAAAAATGTCAACAACAGGGTTAAGTTCACTTTTAATCTTAGGACCAACCCATTAAACTATTTTTCTCCAACTTGTTTTATTATTGTCTTGGTTACCTCGGTCTATGCAAAATAGGTTATGACAGAGTTGCTGCCTGTTTTTTATAAGACATCTGCTACAGGCAAGTTTTCAAATCACTGGACCAGATTCCTCTCCATTCCCAACAATGAGTAACAGTGTATTGGATCATCAACCAAGTTCAGAAACTAACATTTGTTAAGGTAGAAGTTCCAAGAAACGCTTGAAGTAGTTGATATACATGGTGTCATTTAATTCTACAAGGTCAGTCTCCTTCTTAGCCTTTTATCAGGAGAGAGTCTTGGCATTCAGAGATCAGAAGCAAACTGCAGAAGGTTACAGAATCAAAACTCAAGGGTCCCCTCTCTGAGTCCAGAGCTCTGCCCCTGCCCCTGACTGCAGCCATAGCTATGACAGCAATACCTATTCACTTCTTAAAATAGCACTAGTGGAAAGGAAGTATGCAAAATTTTCATTGCACCAAGCATGAGGTGTTTTGTAACCATTCCTGTCTCCCTAGCTGTTAATGCCTCCTGGCCCTTTTGAAAGCTTTTCAGGGATCATTTGTGAAAGTGGTTTGAAATTTATAAACTATCATTAGAATGTGAGCTGTTCTCCAAAATACTCAGTTTAAGGAAAAAGGAATCAATGTTGATCACAGACTCTGACCTTCAACCACTCCATTAGTAGAGCATTTGAAGGAGTTTAAACTTAATGAGGGAGTCCTAGTTCAATGGTATATGTGAGCCGCACTTGGAACCTTGAGTCTTTGAAGCCTCACACCACAGCAGACCCGACAGGTCATTAAGTTAAGATCTTCCTTCCTTCTGATGCTTGACCCACTTCTATAATCACCCTGATGGGGCAATCAGCTTTGCCTTGAGTGACAGGACACAGACTACCAAGGGAGGCAACTGACTACTTCAGACAATTAGAAACTGCTTTCTTTTATTAAGCTGATTTACTGTTAGTGCTGCCCCTTCACTCCCGAGCCACTGCAAGTCATTAGAATGAAGAGCACAACTGTCTGTGTGAGAACCACACTTTGCACATAGAGAAAGGTTGTGCCTTTACTCCTAACCTAGATGACTCCTGGCTCATGGTGAGCTTACATGATAGAAACCAAGATCCTCCACACCTTTTCCTACCTGGTTTCTAGACGCAGAGTGAGCCCATGAAGTACTGAATGTACTGAACAATAGCTTTTTGAGCACCAGAGTGGGCCTTGTCTGATCCACTGTGGCTGTCTCACAAATGGTGTTGAAAGTGAAACCACTCATTTGCAGGGATCATAATCAAAAGAAGCCTAATGTCATCTGCTTGTCACTTCAGTCTCACTCATCACACAGACTTTTTCTTTCCTTTTTTTTTTTTTTTTTTTGTCTTTTTTGAGACAGGGTCTCATTATGCAGTTCAGGCTAGCCTCGAGCTCACTTTGTAGCTCAGGCTGGTCTCGAACTCACAACAATCCTCCTGCCTCAGCCTCCCGAGTGCTGGGATTACAGGCATGTGCCACCATGCCTGGAAGACTTTTTCTTTATATAGCTGCCTGGCAAGGACACTTGTATCATTGCCCAACTTGCTCTCCATGAGGACCAGGGAACTATTATAAACTAATAGACAGATGCATCATGTTAAGAAGGGTGTCAACACTTTCCTCTAATCAGTACACAGTCAATATTCTCTATCATGAATAACTAATTAGCGTCTCGATTTCGATCCTCAGATGTCACTGCAAAAATCTATCTGTGGAATGACATCTGCACTTAAAGAAAGGGCACGCATTATAATTAAGTTTTAAGCTACTACTTCAGCATGAAGCTGCCACGAAGTGTGAAATGACTATAATTCACATTTTTAAGACCCTGAATTTATTTGCATCTATTTTCTATTCAAGGTTAAGAGTATGGCATGTGGACTGGCAAAGGATTCAAATTCTCTAGGCTTTATAATTCTGGAGTGACTATGTCTAAGCTCAGATGCCAGATGAGGAAAATTATCATTAATGAATTAGGTTGTATTTGCAGAAAGAAAAACAAAATCCCAAAGACTTGGAAACTAATCTTCCTTTATGAATAAAACAGAGCAATGAAGCCCTAAGTGGGCAAGGGGGAGCTGACATTCCTTGATGAATTATGACAAGCGTGGCACAGAAAATGCGCGGGAGCTGTTGGCTACAAACACTTCAAGGTAAGGGCTGTTCTGCTTTTGTGTGACTATGGCATGACCCATGGTTAAAAAAGGAAACTAAAGTTTTGAAAATCTTTGTAAAATAAAGAGAAATAGATTATTTTGTTTTGGGAGTAATGGATTAAGAACAGATGAATGCTTGGTCAGATAGCTCGGCAGACTAAAGCACCTGTTGAGGCAGATGCAGGGGCTGGGGTTCAATGCCTTCCATGCCACACTGGCCCCGCCCCTTGAGGTGTGCTGAGGTGGTGGTTGAGACTGGGCATGGTGGTGCATGCCTATAACCCTAGATCTTGGGAGGCTGAACACAGGTGAATCACTACAAGTCTGTTCCATGTAGTGAGACCCTATAGACCTTCTAGAATCTGTATTAAATACAAAAGAAAAAAAAAAGATGCAAGATAGTCATAGGCCAAACAAGTGCTGAGACCAAACTCAAGAACCTAGGGAGACTACACATACGTATATTTGCTGGTTGAGCATGTGTGAGGGGGAATTTATAATGATTTACCTAAGAGAACCCCCTTGTGGGCAATGGTAAAGATGGAAGACAATTGCACCCCCAAATGAGGTAGAAGGATGCTCTGGATTTTTACAATAGAGTGATCAGAGTCTGCTGTTGTACCAAGAAAGATATCTTTATGTCAGAAACAGATGCTTCAGTTGAGAGCATAAAAAAGAATATGGGTATCTGGAAGGGGAGTAATGTTTCCAGAAAACAACAGTGTACCAAGAAATGGCAACATGAAGGTTCTAAGATCTAGAGGCAATAGGGTAAGGACAGAGAAGTTCAAGTCCAGAAGACAGAGGGCTTCTCCCTCAGTGAGGTATTGAACAAACGTGTGTGCGCTTCTGCTTCCGGAAATGGTCATGTAATGACTACCAATGGATTCCTATCTCCTTTCTTCTAGAAAAGCTAAAGGAAGGAAAAGGGAAGAGGGAAGAGGACAAAGAAGATAGCAACCATATGTGGGAAGTTGGAATGTGAAGACAATGTAGACATTTCATTAGCAGATGACAGGAAATTAAAGCTAAGAGCCTATGGGATTGGTGAAAACCAAGCTGCAGTCTTACCATGCCAAGCAGTCGGAATGTGCTTACGAGCATCTGGTGGGGAGGTCTGTGGGAATGCCAGCACCTATGCTGTGTCATCACTCTGTTCACCTCGCGCCCTTGCTATCAAGGACATATTGGCTTTAGAAGAGTCAGGTTAACTCTGAGCTCTGCAGTACCAGTAGAGCACAGGCTAGCAATGCAGCAACCTACCTGTTCAGTGGGAACCTACATAGTGTAAAAGGAGAACGCAGAGGTACTTCTGCCATGAATGTACTGACAAGGATTTCTCTCTCTCTCTCTCTCTCTCTCTCTCTCTCTCTCTCTCTCTCTCTCTGGCCAAACCAGGGCTTGAACTCAGGCCCTTGCACTTGCCAGGGAAGTGCTTATTCCACTGAGCCATCTCCCCAGCCCAAAAGTAGGATTTCTCTTGAAGAAAACTATCTAGCCTGAGAGAAAAAAATCTAAAAAATCTAAAAGGGGACAAGGAGGATCGCTATAAACTGCATGAAGTACAAACATGTGCTAAGAAAATGATTTTTTGGGGCTGGGCAAATAGCTCAATGGATTAAAGCATGTACAAGCAGGTGCAGGGGCAGGGGATTTGATCCCTGGACTGCCTTGCCTGCCACGCCCCCAGGGCATGCTAAGACAGCAAATGAGACTGGGTGTGGTGGCCTGCACCTGTAGGCTCAGCACTTGGGAGGCTGTAAACAAAAAGGTCACTATGAGTCCAATCCAGTAGTGAGATTCTGAACATCCTGTAAACCCTCGAGAAAATCATAGAAAAAAAAGAAAATGATTTTTTTCTTTTGAAATCCCACTTGGCCATCCTATTTCAAAGCCTTTCACCCAATACCCAATTAGTTCCATTTGTATACACTAACCTTTCAAGTTTGTAGTGTTTCACTCTTAGGAAATCAAGTCATGAATGAATCACCCACCAATCATTTGATAAAGCTCTAATCAGAAGTTCATAGACCTGAGATCAGTTATATGTATTCATTTCTACATTTGGATATAAAATATATAGCACAAATCTATATAATATAGATACATGGAGGATATAAGTCACCATCATTAATATAATAAAAGAGATGATAGAACATCTGTGCAATTAATACAGGATATTATACACCACGGGGCCACAATAATAAGTTGAGCTGTAAATGGCTATGGTCGACAACTTCTTCAGATAACTCACTATTATTATGGAATGCTGGACTGTGTTGGATTGTGTTGTCGAGGCCAGGCACCTAAATTAGTTGAATGACAATGGAGTGCCCATCTTTGACAGGGGTAGACAAAGGAAGGGGTATAGAAAGGAAAAATCATGATGTGTGTGTATGGACAGTACAGTTGGGATAGACAATGCCATGCTTCTACATAATTCTATGAGAGGCAAGATTTCCACTAATGGCGGTTGGACAGGATATTATGTCGGCTTCTAATACTATGGACAACCACTAGGAAAATAACAAGGTAGAAAGTATTAATTATTGAATCTTTGATGTAATTCAGGTATAAAAAATAAGATACTCAAACAGCTACACTCTCTTAATCTACTGATAAGAGACATATGGTATAATAATGTCTGTAAGTATAATATCATGTATGCACCTTCTATGATACCAAAACATTATGAAAACAGTTTGCAATGTATTAATTTATCAAATCCGTCTTGTCAAGGTATCTTAAAACTGTCTCATTGGTATTTGTACTTCAATAAAATAAAAATTAAAAAAAAATACAGGATGTTAAAAGGGAACATTCACAGAATAAACAATTTTTAAAAGTTCCATGAAAAATCCTAGATAAAAGGTGGAAGAAATGGAAAATATAGAAAGAGTAAACAAAAACAAGAAAGATTTGGCTGAAAAGTAAGAATGGATAAAGGGAGATGTCAGATGGATCCCAGTAGGCTGCACAAGGGCTTCTGACTTCATGGTTTGCCCCCAAGACCAACTGAAAGTGCTTATAAGAGATGACCTTTGTCCCCACTTACAAGAAAGCTATCAAAAGGAAATTGGAAAGCTTAGCTGGCTCTGAGATTTGCTTGTCTTATTTTGCATTATGTTCCTCTGTATTCTAGCAAACCATGGAAAATGCTAGGTCAAAAAAGTTATTCACTGACTTATTTGTTGTTAATGTGCTTCTGGTTCCCAACTTATTTTAGATGAAAACTCTTGTCATTGTATTCCCCTAAACTCTCATTACTCTTTGTTCTAAAAAGGTTATAAGTGAAATAAAACAAGACTGGCTTCAAGCCAGGATCATGAAGAATGTAATTAAAATTTTCTCTCTATACACCCAGCAGGGACATCCTACTGGGGTTGGGGATGGTATAAAGCAATTGTGTGGTTCTTAACAATAATAGAATATAGTTTACACAGTTGATATGATAAATGACAGCAGCTGACATTTTAATGAAAATGAATGCAATAACAATGTCATAGTATTCTATTTTTAAGGCAGAAGGTAGCTCTAATTCAGAAATTTTGAAAAAAATAAACACATGCTTATTCTGCTCTTAACTAGGACTTGGTAGTTGTTTTAAGACCCCATGAATATACATCTTTTTTTTTTTTTTTGTGGAACTAGGGATTGAACTCAGGCCCTTGCACTTGCTGGGAAGGGCTTACTCCACTGAGCTATCTCCCTGGCCCCCTTCATGAATATACATCAAATGGATCAAACTTCAATTTTGCACCCTTCCACATGGAAATATAGATAGGAGACAAACCCTAATGTCCTAAGGGAGCAAGACACAGTAAACGGAGCCCGAGGAGAACTGTTGTCTTTCTTGTAAGTTCCGGCAAGCTTGGACTGAAGGCTGCAGATAGCAGCTTCTCTGGTTGGTGCTTTGTTTTTTGTTTCATCCCTTGCTTGGGATGTTAATGGCTAGCTTTATATAAATTTAGTGTTAGGTAATGCCTGAAGTTAATAGAGAGGGTAGTTTGTTTTCACAAAAATAGTCATGCACATTCCTTAGCTGGCACTGTGGCTCTGGGCTCACTTAGAGACTAATCTCAGTGAGACCTCTGAAGCTATACTCATTGGATCTCTGCATTATTTCTTTCATCACTGACTCATAACATACAACATTTCCATATGGTTTTATCCTTTTCTGATTATTTTTCATATTTTAATCATTGTAGTAAAACTTAATCTGTGATAGCGATGTTATCATATTGTCTCTCTCCACAGCAGCTGAAAATTACCCGACCATGATAGGCAAAACAAGATATTCCAGAGCATGTGCCTGATGACTCCAGCTTTCCTAGACAGACTAATGATGTTTGGTAATGCCTTCGAGAGAGGCTAGTGAAGTGCTGTGGTTCTCCAATATCTAGTTGAGGTTACAAGATTAAAAACCCAAAATCACTTTTTGGGAGGATGTGTACAGTAACCTATGTGGACTACAGGTATTCAATACTGACAGAAAGCTTGCAAATAACAGCAGGTGCATAATTATGGAGTTGAAGAGCTTGTTTTTTTTTCCTTCAAACATATTGACCATGCTCACAAGATACCCAGAAGGCCACTCAAGACCTCCACAATGTGGCAGAGACTGGTAAGACCCTACAGACTGGCTTTAGGGGTGGCCAACTGGCAAACTAAATTCAGCCATGCAAAGCAAATGGTAATTCTTTACTTTTCTTATCTAACTTAGGTTTTCTCTCAAATGTCTTATCTTTATGCATTATTAGGGAGGGTTAAATTGAATCTGTTCTGACAACCTACAATCAAAAACTAAACTTTCTCTTAAATTACTTCTTCTTTTTTTAACTTTCCTGTCTCCTTAGGACATTGTTTTGCAGATAGAGGGGGAGGGGCTTCTGTAACTTCCTGGTAACAATGAGAAAGAAAACTTTAGAAGTACTTCTGGTTAGTGCAAGAAGGAGCTGGCCAGCAGCCCAGGCTGCTGTCTGTAACCACTCAGCACTCCTTGAGTATGAGCCACACAGTTGGGGCATGCTTCCTGTCCCAACTCTGTGCAGGACTATCCACTTTAATGTTGCAGGCCCACTGGAGAGGATCTCTCTAGAAGCTTACCTGTGTGCATTCCTGAAGCCAACTGCTCTGGGCCCTTCAGCAAAGTACCTCCCCTTCCTACAGAGTTGGTGATTTAAGGGGTTAACTGAAAACCTATGTCCTCCACAGGCACACGATAGCCCAGATGACTGGACAACCACCCTGGCCCTGGCCACCTCTAGAATTTATCTAATCAGATTTATGCCTTTAGAACTCAAGAGAAAACAAGTAACTGAGACACATATTCCACCACTTACTTTCCTTATATTTACTATCTCCTTCTATATAAAACTGACCAGAGATCATAAGAGATAGTGAAACTTAAATTCCTGAGGGAGACTTCCCTCATGTTCTAGACTGAATACCTGATTCACCTGCCATCCAGCCTTTCGTACCATCTGCTGGAAAAACTAACACAGAAGAATGGACACAGAACACACAGTCTTAATATTTTTAAAATGCAATTTCAAGCACATTGTTAAAATAGGAGATTTTGGTAAATGAGTTGAGGAGGAGAATGAAAGTATTTCAGATATTGAAGATTCTCTTTTCTTTTATACCATTTGCTCCTCTTACATGGTGAGGAGAGGATCTTAGAGAAATTTGGAGGATAAAAGTGGAAAGAGAAAGATGTACATAAAAATCAAAGTATCCAACTGATGGTAATAGGGGAAAGAGGTAGAATGTGTAAGAGGAATACACAGATGGACAAACTTTTTGTTTGTTTTTTCAGCCAGTCTCTCACTATGTAGCTTAGGCTGGCCCTGAATTCACCATGTAGCACAAGCTGGTCTTGAATTCATGGTGTTTCTCCTGTCTCAGGTTCCCGAGTGCTGGGATTACAGGTGTGCAACACCATGCCCGACAAGTTGTCTTGAAAGGAGACCAAAGGTATCATTGGGGATTTCAAACAGGATGACCTCATAATTGAGTGGCCCTCTGTGGAGGACCGCCTGGGCACCTATCCTTGAAGGAGCAGCACAGGTCTCCATTTAGACTGAACTTGATGCTATTTCCATGTGTTGATTGGTTCAGAGTTGGTTAGGGCTTTTCCTTATTCCCTCAAATGGCTCTAAGCGATGCATATTGGTCTAACCGAGGTACTGATGTGTACTCTGTGAAGCAAAAACAATAGGGCGGTGTTTCTTTTACCTCCCAAATACAATATATGTGAGCTGGAGAGAGGCGAGACATGCAGCTGTGCTCCATGCTGTTGGCTGGGATCCAGTTCAAGATAAGAGGCTAGGACTTCCCAGAGAATAAAAGATTACACATCAGAGCTGAAGCACCAACCCCAGAACATCACTTACTATCTCAGTTTTATTATACAGATGACTGTCTGCATATTTTCACTCTGCATATCACAGAGGCGATTTCAGGCCCCCTCCCTAGCCCAGCTCACAGCACTTACCTACTTCCTGCCATTCTCACAGTCACTCCTCCTCAAGCCACTCCTTTCTTCCTGAATTAATAAAACCCCAGTTTTGCCTTGGGTTGAGGCCTTTATTCCAATTAGCCATCAGTGTAACTGGACTTAGCAGCCCTTGGCTCCCCACCGCTACAAATGTGCCTCCGTGTCTTTATTCTCATCATGGGTTGCAGTGGAAGTGTTAGATTGGAGTTAACTTGCTAGAATCCTGATAACTTTCCAGTGGGATTACAAATATAAGCTTCCTGGACAGTGAGAAGGACCAGGAAGGCACTCTGTAGCCTTCTTTATGCCTTAGTCTGTGGCTCTCACACCTCCAGGTTTTCTGGGTAGGCACTGTTCAATGGGTAAAGACAGGAGCTGTGATGCAGTCACCTCTATCTTTCTAAAATTGAGAAAACAAAGGCAAGTGATGGAGACTGCTGTGAAGTGGTGCTAAGCAGGATTTATTATTAATCGACGGGCTCTTCATGTTTACTTGTGAATTTTCCTAAGGCCTCTGCCCTTACCTGCTGATAGGCAGTGGACTCACAGTAAGTGGAACTCTGCGAGTCACTGGTCCTACTGAGGCCCTTAATGGTGGGTGAAGCCATGAGGACCCAAAGGACAAGACGAGACTACACTAAGGACGTCTGGCTCCAACCTCAATTATCTAGGGAAAGGCCAAAGCTGCAATAACTAAGGGGTATTATTAATTTCATAGGCAACAGAATGATGTGTCAAGTCATGGGGTTACTATTTGTGTGATTTTTATTCTAAGGTTATATTGACTTTAGGTTGAAATAAACATTTACACCTAATTGTTAACCACTGCTGTAGTAGTCATTTTTGTTTATACCCATCACTGAAAAAGAATTTGCAGTTATCATTGTTTGATGGAAACTTTACTGATTGATGATGAAAATTTAAACTCTGGGAACCCCTATATGAGTTCTTGAGCATTGAATACACAGCTTTCTGAATCTCCATCTGAAGGCTACCACTTATATTCACTGACTTCTACCAATGTTTTAGATACTAAGCTCAGAGAAGTCAAGGGATATTCCCAAATTCACAAACCAGACAGGCACTTAAGCCAAACTGAAGCCTTCTAAGTATAGACTGTTGACAAATCTACAACAATTACTGATTCTATTTTGTAAACTTTTTGTATGATTATCCATCTACTATATTTCTCCATCTGTCTTTTAAATTATTATAGGCAGCTGAATAAGATTGAAATATTGTAGGCAGTCAGACAGGGCCAGGCCCTCAGAAGGAGGCAGTGAGGAAGACAGAGATACTTTTCCACTGTGAGAAAGACAGACACTCACTCTCAGTGTGGGTCAGACCTCAAGAGAAAAGATTAAACAAATGCATACCTTCCTAAAGATAAATATCCAAGACTGATATTCTAAATAGGTCTCTAGCACCTTCAGGAAATGAGGAAGAGCCACAAACCCAGCCCCCTACAGGAAAAGCCTCTGTTCTATATTCATATCCACTTGCTGGATTTCATCAATTTTGCCAGAGGAATTATACCTGCAATCTTATTGGCTGATCATTAATTTTGTCATACCTCATGCCCACCTAGTGAGTTCCCTCTTTTTCTGTCTTAGATCCACCTCACCTCATGGTTTTGCTCTATAAAAATCCCCAGACAGATTCCTAGGCCACCCACTCACCTTCTGTCCATTGCTCGGACAGAAACTTCCTTTCCCTCAATACATACATACGTTCTGCTCTTAACCTTTGTTATTTCTAAAATGCATTCTTTAGTTTCAGAGAATACAAACTTGTCCCAGGTATCTTTCAGACTGGGAGTTACTTTCCCCTAAGAAAATCACTTCAGTGTTTGAATTATATGACTAAATAATTCATAATTCTAATAAAACAAAATTAAACATCTCAACCTTACTATATGGAGTACTGGAGAGATGGTGGAAAAGAAGATAAAGAAAGTAATAGAACATGTGCATGAAGTATTCAAAATGGAGAAAATTGAGGGATTTCTTACACAACAGCACTGAAGTATGTTATTCCATCTTTACTATGACTCTACTCTGCTTTTTTGCATGCCTCCCTTCCTGTATGTCTTTCTCCCGCATTCTTTCTTTTAATACATACTTTTGCACATTTTTAAAGTCAGATTATCGACCCAATATTTCTAGCACTGTGACTTTTGGTGATTGTAGTAGTGAAGGGTGTTAGTAAACCTGTATTATTTATTGACTCCCGAGGCTCTGACAAGCTGTTCTGGTGGCTTAAATTTAAAAATCATTGGGGACTAATAAATATTTAGGTGCCTATAAGTATTCCAAAAAAGATGAAGAAATAAATTTGTGTTTGTCAACTTGTATGAGCCTTGCCTAATTCTTATTTTCTAATTACATATACAGGTTTTAAATCTCACACTTTCCCAAAGGAACTTAGAAACTTAAATTTTGTGTTTTCCATTAAAAAGCAAGAGAGAACAAACAAAAAATAGCTTCACAGATTCAAGTGCATAATATTTGAATTTTTCTGCCTTTCCACAGGAACTTTCTTAATATGAAGAAAATTGTAGCTAAGTACTGTCTTATTTGGGGCTATAGAATAAGCTTGAGTTTAGTAAATTTTTTAGCCTTAAGTTGTATGATACCCTAATTTTTGCAGTTTAAAAGCCTTTTGAAAGCATATCTGAAATTGACGTCACATAGTTTATTAAAGAACATAATTGTCACACAAAATAATTAATGCCATGCTACCATTTTTGTAAACACTCAGGATTTGAATAGCTACAGAAATACGTTGGGTTATCTTCCCCTGTTATTGTGTATAAATGTTCCCTCCAAGTCTCAAATGGTCATAAGTCGGGCTTTTATAGAAGTGTGTGATGCTAAGATTAAAAGTGTGTGATGACTGAATTAGCGCACTGATTGGGTTGACATAGTTCTAACTGCGCATAGTACGAAGGGCCTCCCTGGGTGTGAGTGCTGCCTGCCCTATGGGAGTGCAGCCTGATATAAAAGAAAGACAGAGCTGCTGCTTGCTGCTTGCTTCCTCTCTGTGTTGCTGGTTAGCTTCCCTCCTGCCTTCTGTCCGCCATGAACTATTTCTCCTGTAACATGCCGCCCTGCCTTGTTTCCTTGGAGCCAGCCAGCTATGAACGGAAACCTCTATACTCTGCGAGCTGAATAAACCTTTGCTTTCTTAACTTGGGTATTTTACAAAATACAAAATAGTGATGAAAAAACAGCATTAGAAATGATTCAAAATTTCATTAAAACAAAGCAATAGGAATGCAACAATGATTTCTGTATTACATAGTGGTATCTTTGCATTAGTTGTTTAGATTACCAGATATAAGCTCAGCAATGAGAGAAGGAACTAAGCCTCAACACTAAGTGACCTTAGAGATCCATTCTGTTTGAATTCTAAAATCTATTTACTGACTTTTACCTTTATCGTTTCTTTCAACAGACTTGAAGGGAAGCTTACCCACCACTCCTAGACTTCATCATTCCTTGTGTTTCCTCTGACTTGGTTCACATCTCTAGCTTAGGTATCACCACACAGTATTGTATTTGGGGGTCATATTTTGCTATAGTTGTCTTAAGTAAAAACTATTTGAACAATTCTGATGTCTGTGTTCCAAGTACTCAGTACATGCGTCTTTTATAAATATCTAGAAAATACTTAGAACAAAGTCCCTGATCTTCAGTGAGCTGGAAAATCAGGTTACAATCCTTGTTATTATACATAAAACAAGAATACATCAGCCTAATACTTGAATAAGATGTGAAAAATTCCTTCTTAAAGACTTTCGGCATCTTACTTTGTTATGGTTCATTCCAAACCTTGAGGGGAATATTTAGAGGAACACAATTGGCTACATGAATGCAGTAGTTAATATAAGCTTCTCCCCTTTTTTACATTTGCCATAGCACATGGCTGTGAAATAAGGCTTCACAGTCTATTTCATGTTCTTGTAGAATCAGAATCCTACAAGGAAACTTCATAATTGAAAGAATCCTTAAAGCAAGGTAGGCATTCAAAAGCAGTCTCTGTTCTCCTAGAAAAAACATATGCAAAACAGAGTGGCCTATTTCTTGCTTCAGATCATGAACAGCCTGAGATCAGTGATTTTTTTCCATTTATCTTTATATAAATTCCAGGAGAAAAGAAAAGGACCAAGTGAATGTATAATATATTCATATTCTATAATCATAGATTTATTAAAATCCAATTCCTATTCAGACCTGATTTTTCTTATTTCAAGGGATAGGTATTCTTTTCAGTATATTCCTAAGTACAGCTTTGAAGCTAGAATATCATGTCATTGTTTCAGAATTACCCAGACAGTAAAATCAATAAACACTGCCTGAGAGAGTTGTATGGTATAGACCTTTGTGACTTCATTACTTTTCTGGAAAGAGGCAACTGCTTTTTTTGTGAATTTGAGCTCAACTTTGGATTATTTCTGAATATCTAGCAAAGACTAGGAGGCTCTATAGCTTTGCTTTTTCCTTTTGTCCCTCTTTCTGCTTCCCTCTGCCATGCCATGAGCTCGTTTTCCTCTACAATGCTCATCTTCCACGTCTTGCAGTCAGTTGGCTACAGTCTAAAGCCTCTACATAAACTGTGAACCCCAAAAATCCAAATCTCCTTTAACTTACAGGTGTCAGGTACCATGGCTCGGTGAGGAGAATGTAACTAAGACATGCACTGAGTGCTTTGAAAAGCCTTTAATTCATATCTCAGGAAATTGCATTTACATTAAACTTATATTCATATATTATTAATTTATAAGATCTTCATGTGTTTTCATTTCTTTAAAAAATCTTAATATTGAGTATGATATTAGAGTAGTATAAAAGTTGTTGAATGAGAGAAGACTGAGTAAGGGATCACGAGAAAGATTACACAACACTTGCAACTCTGCTTTAAGATTATTTGAGAACACAAGTGAAATAATAGATAGAAATTCACTTTGGAGCCTAGAAATGAGATGGCTTTTCTATTGAATGTGCCATTAGCTAACAGGCATGCAGAGAACAGGCTCTGCCATCTGACACTCAGCACTTTTTCCTCCATTGCGTGAGCACCGAGAAATGGACTTTTTTTTTTCCACTTTATTTATTTATTTATTTTAATTTTTGTTTTATTGAAGTACAAATATCAATGAGACAGTTTTAAGATACCTTGACAAGATGGATTTGATAAATTAATACATTGCAAACTGTTTTCATAATGTTTTGGTATCATAGAAGGTGCATACATGATATTATACTTACAGACATTATTATAGTATATGTCTCTTATCAGTAAAGAAAGAGAGTGTAGCTGTTTGCGTATCTTATTTTTTATAGCTGAATTACATTAAATATTCAATAATTAATACTTTCTACCTTGTTATTTTCCTAGTTGTCCATAGTACTAGAAGCTGACATAATATCCTGTCCAACCACTATTAGTGGAAATCTTGCCTCTCATAGAATTATGTAGAAGCACAGCGTTATCTATCCCAACTGTACTTTCTATACACAAGAAATGGACTTTTGCTGCACCCAAACAGCTGCCTTTCGAGACCAGTCCAGACCTTCCTAGACTAGAAGTCAAACCGGCATTAATGTGGCTATGAAAGTCTGATTCAGCTCTAATCAGAAGCTGGGAGACTCAGTCACCAAGTTCATAATCCTTTCACCCAGTATCCATGACCAGTACCGCTCAATAGCACAGAGCGAGACACAGCACCATGAAATAAATGGCAGAGAGGAAACAAGCACTGATAGTCTGCTTTCCTAAAGTTACATGGGATTTTCTATGAATGATACACACCTGTCTTCTCATTTAGTTGGAGAGCTTCCTAGAAAGTGCCATTGTAAGAAAAAGAAAATTCCAGAAGGCTGAATATACTGGTGATCTCTGACTCAATCATGATTTGAAAATCTGGGGCAAACATTTATAATTTTTTTTTGTGTTGAGAATATTTAAGCATACAACAAATTACTCTGAACCATACTCATACTATACTGTTGTATAACATTATAATTTATTCTTCATATGGAATTATCTTTTGGTACTTGTTATCCAACCTCCCTCCCTCGCCAACCTCAGCTTTTCTAATCTCTCCTGATGAATATTAATCCTTATACTTAACTCACTAAGCTTTGATATATGAGCAATAACAGCATTTAGCTTTCTTTGTCTAGATTATTTTGCACAATGTAAAGTCTTTCCATTGCCACCATAACAGAATTTCATCCTCTTCTGTGATGAATATTGTACTGTCATGAAAGTAAAAGGACATTTATACTAAAAGCAACTTTGAAAGACTCTTACTAATGCAGTCAGGAGGCCCCTGAGAAATAGGGCTTTGCCTGACTCCAGCTGCTTCCTGAGATGTGAATTTGGGTCACCTCCACCATTTACTATATGTATCTACAATGACTGGACTACTACACAGATTCACAAGCCCAAGCTGCATATCAAAGGGCTACTAGGCTTCTGCTTGGCAGGCTTTCACACTCTTCTAACCCACCCTTGGTTTTATCTTCCATAGGTCATGCAGGCCCTTTTTCTTCTCAACATGCAAGAGCCTATTTGAGCCTACACTTTTCTTGCTTCCCCCAGAATACTGACTCATTTCACTTGACTTTTGTCTCCCAAACTGTAACTCTTAAAATGCCAAATAGTCTTTTACTTTTTCAGATTCTGAGACTGGCATGACCGACATTCCATGAATATCAGATTTGCTTTATCCATTCTTCCATCAAAGGACACCATGACTAATCCTGTATTTTGCCTACTACAAATTGTCTTGCAATTATCATTAGATTGCAAGTATCAGTTTGGTATGATAATTTTTAAAAATACATACTCAGTAGTAGGACAGCTAGATCTTAAGGGAGCTCTACTTTTAGTTTTTTTTTTTTTTTTTTTTTTTTTTTTTTTTTTTTTTTTTGAGAAAGTGAACTGTAAACTACAACATTTTCTATGAGAACTCTACTAATTGCATTCATATCAACAGAGTATAAAAATTCTTTTCTACAGTGTTAGCATCATTGTTATATTTTTATTTTGATCACAGCCATTCTAACTGGGGTAAGATGATATCTCATTGTGATTTTCTTTGTCTTCATGATACTGAGCATTTTTTTCATTCTTATTGGACACATTCATAACCCCTTTTGAAAACTGATTATTCAGATCTCTTAGCCATTTTTTAATGGGGCATTTTGAGAGGTTTTTCATGTTTGTCTTGGGTTGAGATTTTTTTTTCAATTGTAAACATCTTCCCTATTATATTTCCCAAATCTTGTAGGTAATGAAGATGTTTTTCCATAGCAAGGGAAAAAAAACTAAATAAATCTGTGTTACATTTACAATTCAGTTCCTTTAAGTAGCATTGTTCTTTTGGAAGAAAATACTAATTGCTGTTTACTTCTCTAAGAAGCTTGTTCCTACTAGGAAACGTAAAAAGGAAGGAAACCATGCCAAAAACCATTTATGCTAGCAAAATGTAAAATGTCATGGTATTCTGTTTAATCTGGAAAAGGTGGCCTTATTCTGAGATTCTGCAGCTTAACAGTTTCATTTCATAATGGTTTTTCTCTTCCTTTGGCCCAACTTATTTTCCTATATTCTGACCTATAGGCTTCTCAATGCTATGGGTTTTGTAATCTGAAGTTGCTTTTCCTACTGTGGAGAACATGTTTCTTCAGGGGAATGCAAGCTCTCACATAGTGTTATGGTTTCAGGAAAATAGAGACCTTGATGTTACACAGAGGAAGAGTACATTTGCCTGGGGTTGATGGCTACTAGAAAGTAGTTATGGCACACTGTGCATGGCCTTTTGGTGATTTATGATGGGTCCTAAGTAAAAGAATTGCACAAAATGAAGAACGTCAATAGTCACTGAATTCCTCCTGGTTATAATTACATGCTAGATGTTAAAATCCTATTTGTATAAACATAACTTGGTTGTTTTTAAGAGACACTATCTTGTTAAATTGCCCAGGTACGGCTCTAGTTTATAATTCCCATCTCACCCTCCCAGACCATGGGATTACAGGTGTTCTTCTCTATGCCTGACAAGGAATATCTACAGAATACTACCACACCAACCTTAACAACAGATAGTTTGTTGCGTAGGAAAAAAGCCCTGTATTGCATTTAAGATTTCAGATTTTTTTCTTTTGGCTGGTCACCACACATTTCTGATTAGCTCAACTATTTATATCTTGGTAGGTTTGCAGTATCACAAAATACAGCCAAAAACTTCAATTGCCAAATAATGAGCCTAAATATTACAATCACCATACTAGTGATCTATTATACCAGTGCCTTAATTTTCATAAATACTCAGAAAGATATAAGGATGTTTTTTGGTTTTACCTTATCTTCAGTAATTCACCAAGTGCTCTTAGCTTATGTATCAGAATGTAACACCATCACTATTATTCAGAATGAATCATGGGCCAACTGCATAGAGGAAGGCAATAGCCACTAATTAATGCAAGCCAAAGTCAGAACCTTACCTTAGTTCCTTGAAGGGGTCTGCCCTGACGTTAGGTGTTTCTATGGACTTAGGAAAGACTGTGCCCTCAGCTCCTGGAAACAGAAAAAAGCAAATAGAGTTACAGACATTAGAGGACTCACCTGGGGGCAAAATCAGAACACTGATTGGAGCTAAATGTAGCAAATCCATTACACAGCCCAGTGTACAGACCTTGCCACTGGCATAGGCTAGCGTAGGAACAGCACTGAATCAACTCATGCACACAACCTTTCAAACACAACGAACACATTTTGAAATGCCCTTACAGAGATCAGATTGAGGCAATGAGACAAGTGCTCTCTAAATTAAAAAAAAAAAGAAAAAGAAAACGAAAAAAAAGGAAGAAAATGTAAGGTTTGAGTCTTGTATCATTACCCACTATCAGTCACCCAACTACATATGTTTTCAAATACAGCAGGTGAAGCGTTCTCATTACACACAGCTATGACATCTGTATGTTAGATGGCCATATTTGCCTAATGGCAAGCAAAAGTCTTTCAGTAAACAAAGTTCTACGCTATTCTGTTTTGGAAAGTCAAGTAGAAAAACAGAACATTATGAAAGATCACTTGGAGCTCAGCACTTTGACACTGAGTATTAACATTGATCCCCAACCCAATCTAGACATTTAGCTCTTGACTGTGCTGTATGCTTTTATCTTTACAACCTGTCAACACCAGCCAAGCTTTTCCAGCCATAAAAGATTGTGATTATCTGATTTATATGCTCCCAAAGTGTTTCCAAATCTTTTAAACCCAAGTTTATCACAGATAACTGCATTGGATATTAGTTTTCCAATTGAATTTAGCAGGAGCAGTGTCTTGTACTATGAAGTAAAGAAGCATATTTTTATACATTTAGGATATTTCTTTGATGCTGTAAATAAGGGTGCAATATCTGGCATTTACGTATGAATTTCTAGAATTCTTTGCATTGTTTTTTATTTTATATTATTTTATTGAGAAACAAATAATAAGACAGTTTCAAAGCTGATTAATAGGACATTTTCAATAACTAATACTTTGTACATTATTAACTTCTTAGTGGTTATCCATATTACAGGATACAGACAGGCTATCCTGTCCAAACACTATCTGTACAAATCTTTCTTCTTATTGAGTTAAGCAAAAGTAGGTGTATAACTATCCTTAGTATACTGTACATAGAGATACAGAGTGGACCTCCCTTTGTATCTTTTTTGTTTATTCCTGTCAAATATGGGTAATCCATTGGTATCTAAATACTATAAGTGCGTGAATTCAGCAAAACAATCCCACACAGTTCAGCAGTCCACATTAGTAGTAGGTTATCCGCAGAAGTTGTTGACTTGAGCCTTTCACAGCTCAGCATATTAGTATTGCTTTACTTTATATACCTCATTTTTGTATTTTTCTAATGGATGGTTAAGTACAAGATAAAACAAGACCTATATAACAAGAAATGTATCTTTTGTATCTGGTAAGGTCAAAGTCCCTTTAGGATTTATCTTGTAATCCTGCACCACAGTTTGCAGATCTTTTGTCAGTGTCAGCCATGTGGATAAGTCACGGCCATTGCTTGACCAATTTACTCTCTGTGAAAGCCTGAGAGAATCTTTTCTCTCCATGTGACTCTCCTTAGGCACACTCTACATCATCAATCATGTTGCTCTGTGGCTCTATAACCTCCTTGATCAGAAAACTTGGGACACAACTGAGTTACATGATGTTACAATACAGGTTCACCTATGTCCTAAGTCTTCACTGAACTTGAAAGGCTAGGGCCAAAATGTTGGTTGTTCTTGTGGCCCTTATTTTTCTCTAATTTTTGGTCTGCAAATTTAGGTTGTTAACCCTCCAGAGGAGAAACTTATTATTATCCTGCAACATATGCAGTTGTGTTTAACTTCACTATCTATCTGAATATCAAACATCTTAGGCAAAACATGGAACAGGTATTTTCCCTCAAGTATTGATATGTTAAACTTTAAGTCTCTACAGAATATGGAGATAAAAATTTAAAAATGAAAAATATGTAAAGAATATGAGTAAATAATTACATATTTTTTACACAGAATTTTAGAAATCTAACCATATACAGCATTGTAGCAGGACAGTCCTGTGACATTTTTTCCTTGTCTTTTTTCCCATTTATTACCCACTTAAAAAAATAAAACAGCAAACAAACTTTTGCTTAGGGATGACATTAAATCTGTACAACAATTTTGGGAGTATGACCATCTTCACGATGTTGGCTCTTCCTATTCTTTAGCAGAGAGTATCTTTCCATTTTCTGAAATTCTGTACGATTTCTTTTTTCAGAGTACTGTAATTTTTGTGAAAAGATCTTTGACCTCTTTAGTTAGATGAAGTCCAAGCTATTTCATTTTACATGGTGCTATTTTAAAAGGTATTGTTTCTCTAATTGCTCTCTCAGTGTGTTTGTTATCTGTGTAGAGGAATGCTATTGACTTTTGGGTATTGACTTTGTAAACTATTATGCTACTGAATGTGTGTATCAATTCTGGTAGCTTCTTGGCAGAGTTTTTTGGATCTTTCAAGTAAAGTATCATGTCATCTGCAAAAAACTATAATTTAGCTTTTTTACCTATTCTTATTCCTTTTATTTTTCCCTCTTTTCTAATGGCTGTAGCTAATGATTCCAAAACTATATTGAATAGGAGGGGCGATAGAGGACATCCTTGTCTTGTACCAGATCTAAGAGCAAAAGAATTCAGTTTTTCCCCATTAGAATGGTATTAGCCATTGGGTTGTCATAGATGGCTTTTATCAAATTGAAGTAGAGGCCTTCTATTCCAATTTTTGGTAGGACTTTGAACATGAATGAGTTTTGGACTTTGTCAAAAGCCTTTTCTGCATCAATTGAGATGATCATGTGGTTTTTAGATTTTGCTCTATTAATATAGTGTATTACATTTACAGATTTTCAAATATTGAACTATCCTTGCATCCCTGGGATGAATTCTACCTGGTCATGGTGTATGATCTTCTTGATGATTTGCTGTATTCTATTTGGTAGGATTTTATTGAGGATTTTTTCATCTATGTTCATGAGGGAGACTGGACTATAGCTTTCTTTTGTTGTGTCTTTCCCTAGTTTTGGTATCTGTATAATACTTGCCTCCAGAAATGATTTTGGGAGAACTATTTCCTTTTCAATTTCAGAAGAGTCTGAGGAGTGTGGGGACTATATCTTCTGTAAATTCCCTGAAGAATTCAGCTGTGAATCCATCAGGACCTGGACTTTTCTTTGTTGGCAGGCTTTTTATTACATTTCATATTTCGCTGGCTGTTATTGGGTTATTCAGAGTTTCTATATCTTCTTGATTCAGTTTTGGTAATTTGTACCATTCTAGGAATCTGTCCATTTCATCTGTATCTTCTACTCTGTGAGCATAAAGATTCTTGAAGTAGCTACTGATAATCTGAATTTCCACTGAGTCTGTGGTGATTACACCCTTTTCATTCCTTATCACTTGTAGTTGATTTTTTTCTTTCCTCTTTTTGATAAAGTTAGCTAGGTGCTTATTGATTTTATTTAATATTTCAAAGAACCAGCTTTTTGATTCATTGCTTCTTTGAACTGCTTTCTTCATCTCAATTGAATTAATTTCTGCCCTAATCTTTATAATTTCTTCCCATCTTTGGGCTCTGGATTTGGTTTGCTCTTCCTTTTCTAGATGTTGGAGGTTCAGCATTAGGGTGTTTATTTGCTCCTGTTCTGTTTTCTTAATGTGTTAGTTCACAGTATGAATTTCCCTCTGAGAACTGCTTTCCTCGCATCCCAAATCTTGCATTGCTTATTATGTCTAAAAACCCTCCATTCACCAATATTATTCCAAATCTCTATTTATCCTGGCATAATGATAAGTCCACCAAATTCAAATGGTTCCTGTACCAAATATAAAAGTATTTACTCTTTTTTGGTAGAAGTAAAAGACTTTTGCCAGTACAATCAGAAAATAATACTTCAACTTAACAGTATGTGTGGTCATTAAAGGAATATCTCTGTGAATAATTTTTCTCAGCTCACTTTGAGTGACTCTATCATGGACATTAACACCACACTAGTTCATTTATTTGCTGTAACAACTCTACAGTACTGACAACTGAAAAAGGCATAAACATTCAATTATTCAGAATCTCCAAATAAACACAATACAAAATTTAACAGAATATTCAAGTCACAAACCAACATTTTATTTTAATTTTACCTATACAACCTAAAAAGCTATGCTAATAAGGGAATACTATTTGGCCTAAATAAAAATACATCTTTAAACAAAAATGAGATAAAAGACTTATAAATTTCTCCTACACCAAGGAACCTGCCTAGCCTACACATTAGAAAAGGGGATCTCATAGTCACAGATCCAGTGGGTGCCCATTCAGAGACACGCTGGGCTCTGCCTCTGCTGGCTACTTCTAGATACAGGCTGTAGTCTCTTGTTCCTCATTGCCAAGTCCATGTGTCAGAGGATAGATGGCTACATTTCAGGTGGAAATACAGGTCAAGTTACGCTACTTGAGCTTGCACCTACCAATCAAATACCCCCCCTTTTTCTTCTAGACTTTGTCTAAGAGAGCCCACACACCAGAGAACACACTAATCAATTGACTTCCCAGGGGAAGTGGATTTGGATATGACATACAACTTCTCTGATGCTCTATTTCCTTCTCTGAAAAGAAGCGATATTTAAGGTACCTTTGTTTGTGTCCTGAAAGACTTGGAAGACCAAATGGGACTGAATGAGACCTCTGGTGCAGAGCAGTTAGTAATGAAATTAAATCAAATGCTACAAGAAATAAAATGTTTATAAACTCTACTCTTATTGTTATCTTGATCCTCACTAATTATTGTTCTCTTTCTTCCTTTTTATTTCCCCCAAGACAGAGTCTCACTTGGTAACTTAGGTTGGTTTTACACTCACCCTGAAGGCAAATATTGCCTCAAACTTGTGGCAATCATCCTGCCTCAGCCTCCATAGTGCTGGAATTACAGGCATGTACCACCACATGTTGTTCATCAACGAAAATATTTTTGGCAGAACTGGGGATTAAATTCAGGCCCTTGGGGCTGGGGAGATTGCTCAATGGAATAAATGTTTCCTGGCAAGTGCAAGGGCCTGAGTTCAATCCCCGGTTCCGGGGAAAAAAAAAAAAAAACACTCAGGCCCTTGCACTTGCCAGAGAAGTGCTTATTCCACTGAGACATCTCCTTGGCCCTATCAGTGATAATTTAAGAAAAAAAAATTTTAAAGATATTTACAAGAAGGCTAGCCAAATAGCTCAGGGGATTAAATCACCTGTTTAGGCAGACTCAGAGACTGAGAGTTCCATCCCCAGGCCTGCTCTGCCTCTCCTGTCCCCAGGGTGCACTGAGATAGCAATTGAGATGGGGCATGGTGGCATGTGCCTGTAATCCCAGCACTTCGGAGGCTGAAATGAGGAGGATCATTATGAGTCTGATCTACACAGTGAGACCCTGTGGACCCTGTCCTAAAATTAAAAAAAAAAAGATATTTACTGAGAGTTTGAAAGTATACAGAATAGACCAAATTTTCATTTGATCATCAGAATAATTCTATGCAGCAGGGATTCTTTATCTCTGTTATCAAGGCTGTGTGACTGAGCCTCGGATGAGTGAAGAAACTTCCCTACAGTCACACAGGTGAACTGATGGGGAGAATGTGCACTGGCCTCTCAGCTCGCACCTTGGTCCCTTCAAGCCTTGGCTATCTCCCCCAGCAGATTAACTTCCTCTCCACTTGCTCATCTTTACCTGAGATCAGAACAAACAGTCCTGGATCTGCCATCTGGTAATGCTTGCCAAATCCCCAGCTACCCTTTTGGAAACGGTTCTTCCCAAGCTCGACCAGATTTCTCATTTTCACATCATTTTTCACTCTCACACACCCACACAGTGGACAATCGTTCATGGGGACAAATTCTGCAATCCTGTACTCAACCCATTCGTGGATAACACATTATTCTCAACTTTATTATTTCAAAAGGGTTTCTAGTAAAACCATGCCTACCTACTCCCTTCGTTGGCACAACATAATTTACTGGCAATAAATGTTCATAAACAGTTTGACTGAAAAATCCATAAAGCCATTTCAGCTTTATTTTAAATTCCATTTAATGTCCCTCAAAAATGATTTCATCAATGTGTTTCCATTAGCTGGTTCTCTGCCCAATAACTTAATTTCACACAATCAATCAAGAACTTATAAAGCATGTGACAGGATCTATCTAAAGTGTTTTGAATCACCATAAAGATCAGCTCAGCAGCTCTTTTTCCTACTAACACAGATAGGGGGTATACATGTCAAAAAATCTCAAATGCACTCCGTTACCATAGAAACCAAAAGCCACGTCTCCTCTCTAGAAAGGATACTCAGGTCCAGAGCTCTACTTCATGATGCTTTCCCTTCAAAGTGTCCTGAATGTCAAAATACCTGACATCTGGGTATTGGCAGTCTGCCCTTTCTCTGATTTTTGCCAAATCATAAAATCTTTCTGGTCTTTTCTGTTGTCTCAACTATAAAATGAAGATTAAATATGAAAACTAAACTCTCCAGACTGTAATCTGCAATCTGATTTAAGCAAATGATTGTCTTCCTTTCTCTACTGGTTAGATAAGAAAACACTGGGATAGCAAAGGTCTATGTTGTTTTAAGGCATGTGTCCAGATGTTCTCCTTCCCACAGAGATTCATGGCTGGATTAGGGTGTGTGATGCTGGGATTAATAATGTGATATTTCTCCTCTGAGCAGCCTGGATGGGATGTAAAAGGACAGAAAGCTGCCTTCCTGTCTGTCTGTCTTCTGCCTACCATGAACTGTCTTCCCTGCAGTACCCATTGGCTATGCCACTCTGCCTTGGGGCCAGCCAATTATGGACTCAAACCTCTATAAACCGCCAAAAAAAAAAAAAAAAAAACCCAACATTTCCTCCTTTAACACTGGGTTTTGTATTTTGTTTCAGCAAAACTAAGAAAAGTTGTATGTTAAAAATGTTCTCAATTTTCAAGGAAAAGAAAAACAAAGGCAACAGAATTTTGTCCAGTTTAAGTTGCATCTATAATTTTTATTTTTAGATTATGGGGCTGGGCATTGAACCCAAAATTTCATTAGGCACCCTAATCCCTGAACTATACCACAACCACAGACTGTATTTGTTTAATAGAAATAATCACAAGAAATAAATCTTGAGAGGTAAAATGATAAGCAGCAAAAATTCATTGTTGATGAATCTAACTATAAAGCCAAAATTCTCTTTGTAACTCTATAAAATTCCAATAAGTAACCTGAATTAATCAGAGTTTATGAAAAATAATAAATAGCAAAGTGCCTAAAACTGCATAATATTGAAACAAATATACACTAAATACTGAAAGGAAAATTTAGAATTTCAGAATCTGACAAAGGAAAATTAGACTCAGGAGGGTCCTAAAGGCTGAAAAAATTACACTGACATGATTTATATCTAATGAAATTCTGACTTAACATTTATGATAAACAGATCTTTGTTGTATCTGTACATAATGATTCATCTCAAATAGTTTCAAGAAAATTTTAAAAGATAAAAAATGATTTAAAAATAGTGTTTTAAAAATTGATGATGAAATTAACGTAGTTTAATAAAGTTTAGAGTGGTAAATTTTTTCTTGATGAACATCATCAAGATTCACATAGCTTTCTTTCTACATTCATGAGCAGTAACTAAATCTCATTATGAGGTTTAAACTATGGGGCCAAAACGTGGACCAGAGGGCTGACCAAATAGCTCAGAGGACTAAATTGCCTGCAAGCCGGTGCAGGGGCCAGTGGTTCAGTCCCTCAGGGCGTACTGAAACAGCAATTGAGACTCAGGGTGATGGTGAGCACCTGTAATCCCAGCACTTGGGAGGCTGTAAACAGGTAGATAGATCACTATGAGTCTGATCTACTAGTGAGACCCTGAACACTCTGTAGACCCTGCATAAAACACACACACACACACACATAAAAGTGCGTCAGGTTCATAAGGCAGAGCTAAAGTAGCTCATGAATATTCTACTGTACTGCTTGCAGCAATCATGGTGCGTTTTCCAATTTACCTTCCCTGGATAGATATAACTGAGTGACAACCTTAATAGCAATCATACTATACTTGATAAGGGTATTTTTTTAATCCCAGTTTAGATTATACAGTGCAGAAAGGAAGTCAGTCTAAAAAATGGGGACAAGAAAATAGAAGTGTTGTTTTTGCTTTTTGAAACATCAGAGAAGCCAGAAAACAAAGACCTAATTTTTACATTCATTCTGTGGTAAATGGTCTGAACATGCTTTGGCACCCAGAAGTTTGTGGGCTGTCGAGGTGACTCTGAGTTTGCTGGTGGGGAGCCTCTCTGAAGGGGGCCAGTGGGAGGTCCTGGCGTCAGAAAGCTGCTGTCCTCCAGGAAAGAGGTCTCTGCAGAGCACACTGGTCCTAGAGCCCAAGTCTGGCCTGGAATTATGGTATCTCCCTCCCACAAACATTGCCGCAGTTGTAACATGGTACAGTTATTAGCACCTCAGTCCCACAGCAGAGGACAAACTAATGGGGTGGCCTGATCTTGAACTTTGCTTCCGTTTTTTTTTTTTTTTTTTTTTTTTTTTTTTTTTTTGTATTTTATAGAAGAGTCTACAGGGTGCAGGGTGTTTGGATTCTCACTCTAGATTGGACTCATAGTGATCCTTCTGTTCACAGCCTCCCAAGAGCTGGGATTATAGATGAGCACTACCCCACCCAGTTTCAATTGCCATCTCAGCAAGCTCCAGGGACAAGACTGGAAAAGAAGATCTGGGGATCAAACCTCTGGCCTCTGTACCTGTTTACGGATGCTTTAATCTGCTGAGCTATTTGGTCAGACCTTAGCTTCTAAACTGTGAGCTACTTTAACTTTTTTCCTTCATAAAGTTACCTTGCCTTATGCATCATGCTATAGTAACCACAAATTGGACTAATACAGAATGGCCATTGGGAGTGTGTCTTCTAGTATTAGTTCCCTCCCTGTTACATAACAGAGATGGATAGCTTACATCTTCTGTAAAATTGTTTCCAGACCTGTTGAGACACTCTCTTCCAGATAACTGAGTGCACATGAACACTATAAACTGGAAGAGGAGAGTGGCATGCAAGATATGCCCAGAGTTCAACTCATTTAGCAGATACCTACCAAGTAGACAGCTTTAGTGTGAGGCGGAGTCATGCAGTTCAGCAATGCTGATAGTTTAAGTAACTGGTAATTAAATAATTTCCCAAATAAAAATATAAAAGTCATAATGATTCAAAATGCAACATGTCTTTGAAATCATAGAACCTCAAGACATAGCCTGGGATGGGGGCTTATTTCTGAGCAGATGAAGTTCTGCTAATGTTTGAAAATTTATTAGGCATGAACCAGTCAAGAGGGGTACGTTGCAATAGAGAATATGCAAAGGCTTCTGAGTTGGGAAGTATGTAGTCACTGAAATAGCCTGTCTTAGCCAGATCAGGTTTATCAAGATGTGAATATTACAGGATGCAGTTAGGAAGGGAGGTCAGTCACGATGAGTGAAGAATGTGAGATCCTAATGAAGGTGTCAACTAAGGGATCTGATTGGATCAAATTCACAACTTTTTAAAGATTACCACAGCTGTGTTTTACCAATTGCAAGCTTGCTTTACCCAAACACTACATATTTAAGTCCCACTTTCCCAGTGGGGTGCAATCAGAAGATGGTGCCTCTGGAAAATACTTGTACTTGCATTAATCACCCTGTAAGTGACATGAGAGAGGTCACCTTCTCCCTGTGATGTGAAGATACAAGGAGAGGCAACCATCTGCAAGCTCATGATGGGATTAGTGAGCACATGGGAAAAGATGGAAAGGAGGGCTTGCTCTTTCTCGACCTTGCGAGGGAAGCAGGAAATGGTGTCTGCATCCTGGAAGGAACCTCAGGGCTCTTGCTCTCGGCTTTCCCAGATCCCAGAACTGTGAGAAAAGCATTTCTATTGCTTAAAGCATGCTGCCTGGAGTACTTGGTGCAGTCACCCACACTGAAACACTGAGCCACGGGGAAGGCACTAGAGGGGGCTTGAGCCAATGCCTGGGGCCAGGAGAAGCCAGCAGGAGGCTGCATTAGAGGAGCGAAAGCGGGAGACTAGAGACGGCTGAGCAAATGCTTAAGCGCAAGCCCAAGGGGCCATCGCGATGCCTGGCTCAGGGGAGAAGCAAAGGAGGGAAGCCTTGGGAAGGGCTCTGAAGCCACCTGACAGATGCTCAAAGGGAACTTGTACTCCTCCAAAAATACCCACCTTCTTGGATATTTGGTATTTCACTACACTAAAAATTGCTTTTGTTTCCGAAAG
Organism: Ctenomys sociabilis; assembly: GCA_004027165.1. Classification (NCBI taxonomy): domain Eukaryota; kingdom Metazoa; phylum Chordata; class Mammalia; order Rodentia; family Ctenomyidae; genus Ctenomys; species Ctenomys sociabilis. The sequence goes on from PVKA01001023.1 coordinate 54,491, forward strand.
CTGGTCTAAGTCCTGCCACACATTTTCTCACAAAGGTATAAGAAACGTGCCAGAAAATTTAAATTCAACCTCCTGTGATACTGATAGGCAATACATTTTTAAAACCGATAACCTTGAATAAGCTAGCAATTCCTTGAATAATTAATGTATGTCTCTGTGCAAGATAGTTTCCTGGTTACCCAAGAGTTTAAGTTGATGGTATTTTGGTGTAACCCTCACTTTTGAAAATATGTGAGATTCAGTGTTTCCCTCTGTAAGGGCAGGATAAGGATCATGGTGATATTTTGATATTTAAACACAATGTTCTTAACGCTAGAGATCTATTTCCCTACACACCAATTTCCTCCCCAGTACATTGTTCATGGTAGACATTGGAGAGTGAAAGTAGGAGAACTGATCTCAGGAAAACTCTCCAAAAGAGTGGTTTTTGTACTACATTTCTAATATAAACAGTTGGCTTTCTTTAAAAAATAACACTTACTGAAACATTCTCTTAAATGGTAGGGTGATATTTTAGAAAAGATTTTAAGTGAACAGGAAATCCATGAGGGTGCAGAGTTTCCTCAAGTCTCAGGATTAGCTGTGTTGAATGTGGCTGTCTGCTTCTGAAGTCTGTGCCAGATCCCAGTGATACACATACACCAGAGAGTAATTTTCGGTGGAAGAAGTCACTTGGGGGACTTTAATCCTGCTGTGTCTTCCCTGGTGGCATTTAATAAACTGCTAATGCAAAACATCTGTAGTCACTGCAAGTAGTTTCTAGGATACACACCAAATATTTCCTTTCTAGAAATTAGGACAGATTCTCCTAACCTAAAAGGACAGATAATTTATTCATTTAACAAATATTTATTGAAGACCTAATCCAGAAAAGGTTTGTAGGGAAAACAGATTCTGCTTTTCCTGTGGAGGGATTGCAAATTAATTTTTAACATTGCAAAGTATATATACAATTTGAAGCCACTGCAAACATTGTAACATCTTATCAATGTTTGACAAGTACCTGCTGTTTGTAGGGTGGAATGTAGAGGTGATGCCTGCCCTTGTGGGTAAAGATCAGAAAAAAATAATTTTTAAACAAAATTATAAATCATGTGTGCTCAGTAGAGGAGATACTGCCATATGGGCACACAGATTGGTTTTTAGAGGACAAAAGAAAACTTACAGTATTCATGTAGGAGGTACACACATTTGCATATCCTAGCATAAACACATACACAAAGTGCACAGATCGATCAGTATTTCTGCAATCATAAAGTGGGTGGGTCACTAAGAAAGAAAGATCTGGAAAAGATTCCTCAGAGGAGCAGTGTAGGAACCATGACTGAGAAGCCCGGTATAGAGTGCAATGAAATCACAGGAGACACTGATGATGCATAGGGCATAGGGTTTGCTGTGTCCCGGGGAGATCAGATACTTTGTTGGAGAAATCATTTTACTGAGAGTCACTGAAATTCAGATGATTAGAGAAACCAAGAAAATGGATGACATGATGAGAGGAATGGCTCCAGCAATGGAAGACCAAGAGGGCCAAGGACCAAATGTTAAGGGACACCAACATTTAAGTTTGAGCATGAATGGATGAACCATTAAGAGACACTAAAGACCAGGAATTAGCATAAAGCCAAGAACAAAAAGTATTTCAAGAAATTGGGAGGAACTGATCTGTGTTAAGTTGAACTGAGAAATAAAGAATTAAAATCTCTGGTGGATTTAGCACCATGAATATACTTTACATTATAAGCACCATTCTAGGAGGAGCTAGAGCAGATTTCAGGGGACAGAAGAGAAACTGGAAGGGGAGGAAGAGAAAGTGGAACTGCCAGTTTTGAAAGGTGAAACAGTGAGCCAGCTGGATACTGAACGTTGGGTGCTAGAGAGCAAAGGCCTCACTATGTAAGTGACCTGATTTTCATATTTACGTCAGGCTCCATAGTTCTCTGTGGTGCTATGCACGGGCTCTGTGGCACAGGCTGGGCAGGTGCACGTGTGCTTAGGTGCCCAGTGAAGACACACACAATGGGGATACTTGGGTTCATCTGGGCCTGGAGCTTTAGCAGAATGGCATATGAAAAAGGCATATTCAGCTCTTTCCCATCTTGCAAGATGGCAAGTGAAAAAATGGAGAAGCCAGACACTAAAGAGAAGAAATCCAAAGCCAAAAACACTGCTGGTAAAAAGGGCAAGGAGAAGGCAAATTGTCTAAGAAGGGGCAGGCCCACTGAAGCCGAAGTCCTGTCCTGGTTGGAGGAAGGGGTAGACACTCCCGATCTGCCATGCATTCCAGAAAGGCTTTGTACAAGAGCAAGGACACAACCTTTTAAACTGAAGGTTGAGAAGAAAACAGAAGGAAAAGTTCTTGATATGATCATAAAACCAATCAGTGAGGATAAGAATGGAGGTAGCCAGGTGCTTAAACTTTGAAAAATGCTTAAATAACACCGTACTGAAGATGTGCCCTCAAAGCTTGTCAAGAAACCCTCCAGTCAGCATGTGAGGAAATGTCGGGCTAGCCTCACTCCCGGCACCATCTTGATCACTCTCACCAGGCATCATAGAGACAAGAGAGTGGTCCTCCTGAAGCAGTTGGCCAGGGCTTGCTACTTGTGACGGGGCCTTTAAGCCTTAATTGTGTTCCTCTATGAAGAACACACCAGAAATTTGTCATTGACACCTCGACAAAAATTGATATCAGCAAAGTGAACATCCCCAAATGCCTCACTGATGCTTACTTCAAGAAGAAGTAGCTGTGGAAACCCAGACACCAGGAGGGCAAGATCTTTGACACTGAGAAAGAGAGATGGCAGATTTCAGAGCAGCACAAGGTGGATCAGAAAGCTGTGGACTCACAGATTTTAGCAAAAATCAAAACCAATCCTCAGCTCCAGGTCTACCTGCAATTCATTTTTGCTCTGACTATGGATTTCATCCTCATAAATTAGTGTTCTAAATTTCTTACTGGAACTTAATTAAATAACTGATACATAGAGAAAAAAATAGAAAAAGAGAGCTGAACAAGTTGAGGATTGTGCAGGAAGATTTTAAAGAGAAATATGACACTGGGCATGCTAGCTAGCTTCTGTTTTCTTCTGATAGAACATGAATAACAATACCTTTCTTATAAAACTATTGTAAAGATCGTAGATTTTATGCATATATTTGAGATATATGGGACATGAATTTTGTATAGATAAGATATATTGCATATTGCATATTTTGAAATTCATGAAGAAGTAATGCAATGCCATATGAGTCTGATGTATCAAAATACTTAAAAAAGATGGGTATTTTCTATTTATTATTTTATAAGATAATGAAGAAAATAAGAACAGAAGATAAGACTAGAGCAATAAAAGAATCTCATTAAGTAATTTGCATGTTAACAATGGAGAATAGTAAGATAAGATGCGCGCTTCTGAAAGCACCCTAACAATTTAATCAGAACGGTCACACCACCAAAGTGCAGATTTGAACATTTGTATAGAATGGAAGGCAATTTAAAATTCACACATAGAAACATCCTGGTAAGATATGAAGAGACAAGTAGTTTAATTAAACAAACTGTACTCCAGAAACCAATAGACCAGAACTTACGCGTGGTGTGTCGTTACATCAAAACTGGAAAACATAAAAGGAACCATCCAAGCAGCAAGCAACCTCATTCCCATTTCTTATGACTACATTACTTTTGATGGTAAATAAAACTCTACAGTAAAGCAAATAATTTCAGCCCATTGATTGTGCCTAATGGGCTGCTGATGGATCGAACACTCTGGTAGGTAGCAGCTTTTCAGTCAGGACAACATGCAAATGATAGAGCAGCCATCACAAGCTGCAGAGACAGTTTAAACTCTCAAAGGATACCCTTGCTTCTCACACACAGAGCACCATTGTTCCACAATGGGATAAATGTGGCCTTTCATGCATACTCTCTTCCTGGCCCTGGTGCAGACGGTGGGCAGAACTGAGACAGTGGTGGTGGGGCAGACGGAGAGAACCAACTGAGTGCTATGAACAAGCCCAGGAGAGCCTGCTTCTGCCTCCCTTTACCTGGGAGGCAAGGGCAGGTGGCAGCTGTGAATGCAGGCTCTTCAGGGGAGATCTCAGTGCTCAAGTGTCTCTCACAGTGTGACAGCAATCAGGACTCAGCCAACAACTGCCTGCAGAACCTGAGAAAATGGCGTGGGCCTGATTTTTAAAGGTTTCCTGGTCAGTGAAAACAAAGTAGAACACAGTGTTTCTGTGGCCAAGCGAGTGAGTGGTGATGCCTTCCCGTGGAGAAGGAGATTGAAACATTAATTGAGAATCACAGAGAAACATGCTCCAAAAAATAATTGAGGAAACTCATAAAATCATTTCTAGGAGATGAAGATGATGGTGACCCTAAAAGCGAAAAGTAGCACATTGAAAAATAATCAAAGCTTGAAAGCATTAAAACATTTGATTGATTTCATTTCTGGGTACAATGTTTTGAGGTCACGCTTCAGAATGAGTATATTGTAAGAGAGCTATGGGGTGATTTTTTTCTTTTTTTGTATTTTAGGGAAGGGTCTGTAGTGCGTTCAGGGTCTCACTGCTAGACTAGGCTCATAACGATCCGCCTGCTTACAGCCTCCCAAAATCTGGGATTACAGGCCCATGCCACCACGCCTAATCTCAATTGTCCTATCAGCATGCCCCTGGGGGCAGGACCAGACAGCAGGTCTGGGGATCGAACCCCTGGCCCTTGAGGCTATTTGCAGGCACTTTAATCCACAGAGCTATTTGGCTGGCCCTACAGGGTGATTTTGATTACATACATGTTATTTTCTTAATAATTGTTAATTTGTCCTTTTTCCTTGCAAACAAAACTTCAGTAGTGTTAACTAGACAAAGTGTTCAGCTAAATCATCATCTCCTTTGGAAGCTAGGAGGAGCTAAATAAAATTCCTTTGTCTTGTGGGTTCTGGTAGTGGTCTACAGAAGAAGGCCATCAGGAAAGTTTTACCATTCCCATCAGGGCCCAGGTACTGCTGGCTCAGGTCTTCTTCCTACTGGATAGGACACCAACCAGATGTTTAAAGCTGTAAGACCTACTTTCTTTCTTTCTTAAAAATTTTTCTTGTTTGTTTAAGGAGAGTACAGATTAGAATTAAAACAGAAAAATGTACAAGTGATACAGGATATCACTTAACAAACTAATATGAATTTCACAGCATTTGTTGTAACTGATTGGAAGACAATGCTATGTAAGACCATTTTCTACTCATGGCAGATATGTAGATCTAGTTACTACAAAGCCACCAATGCCTGTTCACCATAGGACTTAACCTTATGGGAAGGAAACAAGTCCTCATTTATGTTTGTTTCAGTTCTTATTAAGCAAATTCTGTTACTTGTTTCTGCTTAAGTCCACCCCCATTCTATCCAGGACTCAGGAAAGAGAAGTGAACTGACTCTGCAACTGGGTAATACTGTGTCACTTGCTTTTCTCATTGCTGAGACAAAATACCTGAAAGTCAAAGTTCACAGAAGAGAGGTTTAGTGAGCTCACAGTTTGCAGAGGATTTGGTCCTTAATTGTCTGGCTCCAAGACAGGGTGGTGTGGCACGGATCATCGTAGAGGAGAAACAGGTCATGGCAGGCAGAAGGCAGGGAGGCAAGCCCTAAGCTCCAAGAAGCAAGCACTTCCCTCTTTCGGCCCCTGATGGTTTGCTCAGGCTACTCACTCTCAGCACAGTGGGCAGCCTCCATCCTGGCATCACATCTTGAATTAATCCAGCATCTCATTCTCCATCTCAGCATCAGACACCCTAAATCCAGCCATCTCTGAAAAGCCCCACCAATGATCACATGAGGCTTTGAGGGGACATCTAGACACAAGTCATAACATAAACCCTTTACCTAAAGGTTCTGTGCAGTAAGCCAAAGGACCAAAAATTAAAAGTCATGCTTCTTGTACTTTCACACCACGTGGAAGCATCACTTCACTGCTGGAGAGTGTTGTTTGGTTTTCCCACTCCCTTGTCTTTACTTATGGAAAAGTACCTTAAATTTCTTTTCTTTTGTGGTACTAGGGATTGTACCCAGAGATTCAAAGTGAGCTACATGCTAAGATTTTTATTTTACTTATTTTGAGATAGGCTCTTGCTAGGCTTAAGTCACCCAGACTGGTTCCGATTTGTGGTCCTACTGCTTCAGCCTCGCAGTTAGTTGGATCTATAAATGTAAGAGCATCAATTCGTTAAGATGCAGCTCAAGCTCTACCTGCACAAAGGAGCCTTCTCCCATCACCCTCCAGTCCTTCCACAGTACCTCACGCAGACCTCGGCTGAATGCTTATTTCGATCTGCCTGGTGAGAGGGGTAATGGACTCGGTTTGCCTGCACTGCTATGTAAGCTACTTGGATTCAAGGACCATGTCACAGGAGACACTGCTTTTCTGGAAAAGCAGTCTGAGCTTAGCTATTTTGAATTTGATATAACTTAGCAAGAAAAACAAATGGAAGAATTAAAAAGCTATTACAAGATGGTCTTTAAAAGCTATTAAAAGAATTACAAGAAGGACCTGTGTGGCTTGAAATGCACCATTTCCTATGGCTGTCCAGTAAACAGTGAAGCCTGCAGCTGCCCGGCCCCGGTGGAAGAGCCTTGTTTGTGTGCCTCTATTTTACTGCAGCTATTTCTTATAATCTCTCTTCCTCTGTGTAGTTAGATGCCCTCCTCAAAGTAGAAGTGTGACAGGGCCTTTTGCCTGATGAGTTCTTGCTTCCTACAACAGAGTCCACTTTTCAACCCGACAATTAGGCTGAACTATTTCTAGAGCATTGTGTATGGCTTGATAATTTTTTGAAGTATTGATTCATGTGTGTTCTCCCCATATTTTTCTCCCTCTTTCACAACAAGCAAGAAGCCAGGTCCTACATATATCCAGGGAATTTGTTTTCCTGTAAAGCCAAATGTACTTTTTGTGATGTTTACACCTGAAAATTTTGAAAAATACATACAGTTGTATATTTATCAGCAGCAGCTGAAAGCAGTACAATGATAAAATCGTAAAAACTTCCTCTTCTCCTAGAATTAATCCGTCCTCTGAGCACCAACCCTCACCTCCCACTGTTCTGCTACTATTTTGCCTTTTCTGAGATGTCATCCTACGGGACGGTTCAGAGAGAGTGTTGGGTATGCCCTGTTCACTTACCAGAATGCATCTGCATTGAATGATAGCAGGTTTTCAATGGACCAAAAGCAGATGCTGGGAAGCAGAAGCTACCCTTGCCTTCTTGAAAAGCTTAACCTCGGCAGAGGATGTGCTGGCTGCCCATGCAGAAGGGAGAGGAGTGCTGTGGAAGAGCCAAGGGGAGGGTGGACTTACCATCTCAGTTAGACAAATTTAGAACTCTAGGGTCCTCAGAGGACCAGTCACCATAAGAGAGGCAGCAACCTCTCAGTGCAGATGGCTATATTGTGCCCCTAGGAGACCAGACCTGTAGCACAGAGGGCGCCGTCCCAGCAGAGACTCCTGAGCTTTCTCTGTGTAGACATATTGTAAGTAACCAGTGGGCCCAGGAACTGAAGACATCAGAGTTGATGTTAGCACATCACTAGTTAGAAGGCCTGCTCATATGTCTTGGTATTCTGTACATTACCGTAATTACTGAAGAACCCAGTAATCATAGAGTGGAATGTGTGCTATTGTGGCAGTTCATAAACAGATGGAGGGAATAACAGTTGTAGTAATTGGTGAAACCTAATGACTGCATACTATTTGCCAGACGTTCTTTGTAAAAACACTTCATAGATTAAATTGTTTAATCCACACTCTGCCCCTGTGGAATGTATACTACTACGGTATCCCTGCTTGCAGATGAGGGCACTTCAGAGCAGAAACCTTTCCCAGAGAAGGGTGGGAGAACCAGGATGCAGGTGCATCCAGATGCAGAAGACGGGATTGCAATTCCCTGCTGAATGTAACAGTTTCTCAACTACGAACTTGAAAATTATACTTGTGATGTATCAATTTCCTTTCCAGGAATTGACCACCAGAATCACTCAGTCTCTATTTCAAAGTTAACATCTCTATTATAGGGCCATCCAGGTGGAACTGGTAGAAATGCTACCTGATCACACCTGACCAATCAGATTCTAATTTAAGATGTCAATCTAAACACAGAGAACTGTATCAAGGGATAACTGGTACCAGCCAACAGTGCCTAATAATTACTGAGAATCACAGCAAGTCCTTTTACCAAGACTATCCCTTTAATCATTCATAATAGATCTTGGATGAGAACTCACAAACTAGTCCCAGAGCTCACATTTTTAACTTCCTTATGTAGATTTTGGGCTGGTAGCCATGTGGAAAGAGAGTATCTCCATCAGAAGATATAAGAATAAAGTAGGAAAGAAAAGTCATATGGCCCTCAAGGTACAGAGGAAACAGCTCTATTCCAGAAGCTTCTATCTACTTTCTCATCCCTGAGACATACCACCCAACACCTCTGAAGTAAAGGAGGAGGTTTAATTTGATTCAGTCTGGAGACATTTTCAATAGTCAGCTGGCCCCAAGGTAGGACAGCATGCAGAGAGGCTGGCAAAGGAGAGAAAGCTCACAGCATGGTGGTGGGAAGCTGAGAGGCACCAGAGGAGGAAGGAAGGAGAGAAAGCCTTCCAGGCCACACACCCAGTATCACAACTTTCCCAACCAGGCCACCTGCTGTAAACTCATTAGTAGAGTCATCCACTGATGTCCATCCTGCCCTCGAGATCCAATTACCTCCCAAGCACTCCACCTACAAGTGTGTGAGGCTGTGAGGACACATCTAAGTACAAACTGTAACAGCGTCCCTGGTGCAGATTTAATAATTGTCAGCTGAATGCAGATTACCTGCTCCTGAGTTATCATCTCACAACTTTATGATGAGCACTCTTGTCCGTCCCATGACTGAGCTGAGGTGCATTCATCTACTGTAAAGACAAATATGCTGCTTTATACTCAAACCACAGTTTGTGAACTTATTAGTTCCACAATTTACAAAAAGGTGGCCGTGTTTATGTTTGTGCGGGAGAGATGGACACGGTCATGTTTGTCATCTGAAGCAGAGTTTGCAAACAAACCCCCAAATGTTTCCAAATGCTCATTTTTTTTTTTATTTTAAAGAGAATGAAAAATAATTTAAAAGAGCATTAAAAGTGATACAGAATTTCAAAAAAGAAAATGATACTAAATCATTATGGTTGCTACATTGCATATTGTCTTCAAAGTAGGTATTCAGATTACTAGAGACAAGCATATAAAATTGGTCAAAAAAAAAAGCATCAACTAATCCTTTAAATAAACCAAATTTCCCTTTTCCGTTTTCTTTTGTGCTTTCCCTCATCTCAGTTGTTCTTTCCTTTTGAGCTGTTTCTTTCCCTTTCACAGTATCTATTATACCTTCCAGATTTTCTTTATTCTTCCAGGTTTTTACATGAGGGAGAGAATACAGTGTTTAAATATATAAATCTGATTTATTTCACTTACAAATGTGGCCTCTAGTTGCCTTCATTTACCTATAAAAGTCTCTGGCTTATCTTTCTTTATAGCTGAATAATACTCCACTGTACCCTGTGCTGGTATTAAATTGTGAATTCCTTGAAAGTGGGAACTGTGTCTTTTTATGGGCTGGGTGTGGTAGGGCACACTTGTAATCCCAATACTCTGAAAAATGGAGACATGTCTAAATCCAGCCTGGGCAAGTTAACAACTTATCAAGATCTTGTTTCAAAATAAAAACTAAAGAAGTTTAAGATTGTATCTAAGTGCAAAGACCCTGTGTTCAAACCCCAGCATCACTAAAAGAAAAATTATTCTTTCATCATCCTACTGCTACCTTAAAACAAGAGGCAACGTGACCTAGACCGGCCAATCAGAACATCTGCTTCCTTAGAGTGAGCAAGTGGCCCAATGGCATGTGAACCAATGCAGGCTTATTATTTTTTTTAGGGACTGAATGATTATCTGAACAAAGGTGCCTTTCATGCCCCCTTCAGATATAATGTCTGCTGAAGAGGTGCCTGAAAGAAACCCCACTGGTCAAAGAGATGGAAGAAGCCACTGGTCACATCTCAATTTCTCTGTTCTATAAGACAACAACTTACCATTTACCAACTTTTCCCTTAAACCAGATTAATTTTGTCTTTTTGTCACTAACTAATAGAAGCACCCTGAAGAATTCATTATTTTCCTTGTGGGGTACAAGCTTCTGTCTTGACTGTTTATCTGAAAATAAAGAGAACTGTTTGCAAGAAGGAAATCTCTTTTGAAAAGTGTAACCATGCCTCCTGTAGCACTCAACATCCGACACCTGCTCAATATGAAGTGAAAATTCATAGGCTAAATGAAGCCAGTCTATTTTCTGTAGCATCTAAAAGTTGTGAAAACTTGTAGGCTCCAAGGTGGTTTTCTGGTCTACATTTGCGTAAGGCGTATTTGAAAGCATTTAGCATCTCTCTCGCCAGCTGAAGGGCAAGCATATTTTGCAAACCTCTGACAGTGTTTGCCTCTATCCCTACAAACAGCACCAATGTGACACAGTAAAGAAAAAAATTCAGGTCTGTGAAATCTGAATTATTCAGCACTGCAAAGAATATTTGCAGTCTTCACTGATTATCTTTTGAAGGAAAGAAAGCAAGTGTCAAAACCCATATCAGCTGAGCTTTTTATCTTGATCTGGGTATCTGCTAAGTGTATTGTGTGCTGCTTTGTCAGTTCAAGTGATAGCTAATCAATACTAACCTGATGCCAGTTGATTCTTTCCTTTCCCTAAACAGGATTAAAGGAAGGAAGTACATTTCATTCTGGGCTGTAAATCCATATTCTTTAACATAAATGCATTAGCATCTCTTTTTAAATGGAATGCACTGTGTACACAAGGAAATAAAGATGAATTACCAAGTTGTCTTGAAAAAGACATAATGAAAATGTTTAAGCTTTCAAGGCAGTGCTAAGTGCAACAGCAACCTTACATTATTTTATAATACATATTCCAGTCTCTGGGAGAAGGAGTACTGTATCAACATGACAAATATTAGTATCTGGCATGGATTGGTTACTGCCCAGGATTCAAGGGATACATCCAGAAAATTGGGCCAGTATGTACCTAACATCAAATATTGTTTTCCTAGACTATCTCAGCTGGCTCAGTCATAAGTGAGCTAGGCTGAAACAATAATTGATCTTTGGATACCATACCCGAGTTCGTGGGAATTTTTATGTGTATGTTTTGATTCAAAAACATTCATTTAAAGGAAGCAAGGAAATAAACTTGAGTGACTCATTTAGGATTAAGTAACTAACAAATCCAGGATTACAGCATGTTAGTAATACCTGATAGACTAGTGATGTTACCCACCTCACAGGTTATTGTAAAACATCTCTGAGATAATATAGGTCAACTCAGAGCCAATGTTATTTTTTCCATCCATTCATCCATCAACCTACTTACCTACCCACTCCTTCATCCATTCACCCATTCATCCAGCCACCCACTCACCCATCCCTCCAACCATCTACCCACCCATCCACCCACTTATCCATCCTTCCAACATTGATTAATCACCTATTATGGGTCAGGCATGACAAGAGATGCCAAAGATTCAGTGTTGAACCAATGAAGCGCTCACACTTCTCATAGTCTTTTGATATTTACATGAAAACAAAGTAATAAAACCATAGCCTAAACCAGGGACTGGCAAGCTATAATCCATTGGCCAACATGGATGGGCCACTTTTTTATCTTAGGTACTAGGTCTTGAATACAGGGGAACTCTACAACTGAGCTACATCACTAGCTGTTTATTTTCAGACAGGGTCTTTCTAAGTTTCCTAGGAAGGACATGAACTTGTCATTCTGCTTCAGTCTCCCTCATTTCTGGAAATACAGGAGTGCATCCTTCCCTCTGGAACCCAGCCATACTGGTTTGATTACATTTGTTGACAATGGCTACTCTCACACTACAATGATGAAACTGAGAAGTGACAACAGAGATCCTGTGGTCCACAAATCTAGCAACTTAAAGTGTACTATCTGTCCCTTTACAGAAAAAACATCACCGGGCTGAGCTGTTCCTCTTTACGTTCTCTTAGCTGTTCTATATTACAATTCAACAAAACTAGGGTGGAGAGGGTGTGCAATGGCACAGCTGCATAGCCCAATCAAGTTGTTTATATTTGATGACATGCCATATATGCAGAAAGTTACCTATTTTCCCATGAGAATTTTCAGCCCTCCACAAGATACTGAATACTAGTGTCAAAACACTGTTCTAAATCATAAACTCATGATTTTCTGTAGTTCTAGTGTGCTCTTCCAATTCACTGTCTCTGTTGTATTTCCTAAACATTACCAACAATCCTGGGTTCCCTTATGAGCTCATGCTTGGCCCCATCTTTCCCAACTGTCTGACTCACTTGGCAGAGAACACCTCTCCTGACTTTCCGTACCAGAAGTCTTTTGGTCAGTATTACTCTGCCTTGTTTGGCTCACATTTGTACAATTGATATGCTATTGGGCAGTGAGTGTTTCTTGAGTTATTATTTTGTATCAGTTCATTTATTATTCACTTAAGTGTCAACTTGAAGAAAATATCCAGGATTATAACAGGAACAATGATTGACTACAAGCATATGTTTGGCACTGTATCTGTTACTTTATTCTATCATTCTAACAAACCAGGAGTTATATACTATGGCTATCTCCATTTGCAGAAGTGCTAAGATTAGGAAACTAATTTGTGACTATTGGAACAATATATATATATATATATATATATATATATATATATATATATATATATATATATACCTTATATATACCTGCTTATACTCTTTCCTCCACAGTGTTACGTTACAGTGACAGGACTGTATTAGGACCTGCTTGTGGTCAAGAAGATGTGTTCTTAGGGCATGCCCTTGGAGTGTATGCTATCTTCTCTTTTTCCCTCCTCATCAAATCAAATGTGGTGCCAGCATGTAGCTCTCTTACTGAGTAGACAATTTGATAATATCATAGTTTTGTTTATTTCTTTTCTGTGATTTGATGAATAGAACTATAGAAGGAAAAGTAAAAAACTGGTATGATGATGATGATGTCTGATCAAACGTGCAAGAGTTGTAAGCGCTTAAGGACGTCTCATCCAATTCCTTTTATTTGTCTCTTATTTTAAAACAAATCCCACCCATGTCTTGCTTGGTAATGAGATAAATACTGGAACTGGTGCACCCATGAAAATAATCTCTAAAGGAAAAGTTATACAAATGTTCTGGATTTGGCCAAAGACATTTGCTTCTTCAATTTCCAAAGTTTATTTCCCATCCTATGTTTTGATAAATGAGCCATGTTACTCTTGGCTCTTACCACTACATTTTTGTAGGTGATGGGATATAGCCTTGCCATATTGTACATATCATTTGCAACTTAATCAAGCAGTTAGATAGCTTGAACATATAGTTTAACTGCTAGAACCTGTAACTTATTGTTTAGGATTTACAAAAACAACTATACATTGTAGCACAGTTGTTATTAACATATTTTAATACTGATGCCTTCCTTTGATTTCCCACCAAACTTAGTCCATTACTCTAGGCCTTTTAACTATTCTGGGTTTAATTCCTGTATCTATTAAACAGGCACTATCCACTGCCCAAGCTGTGCTTTGTATTTATCATGCACACCAAGCTAGAGGAAAACTAGCTCTCAGCATACATATCAAGGTATAAATGCCAGTGAGAAATGGCAGCACTTGGGGAATTCTTCCTAAGTCTCCTTAAAGTGAGAAGACTAAGCTAAACAGGATTAATTTAGGATTAAAGACAACTTCCATCCAGGTCTATTAATCTCTTTCTATTATATTTCTCATACTTCTGAAAAAAAAATCTTACTCCAAAGCCCAATTTTAGGGGCACTGGACACTAACAAATCAATAAAGCCAGGCTCCTTTTTTTTGAACCTTCTTACTCAAGTAATGCATAAATGCCTCCAGATTTTCATGACAAATGGAAACAGCTCAAAGAGAAGTCCACTAAATGGATGGAGCTGACAGTGCCCCTAATCCATCAGAGCAAAAGACTGCTTGAGATGCAGAGACCCACCAAAATCACTCTCCCATAGGGCAATTGATCATGACTTGAATCATTTCAGAACCGGGCCAAATCAGCCTTAAGGGAAGAGAAGGAAATAGTATCAATTTTAGCACAATGCAGAATTCTAAAGAAACAAATCAAACTATGATATCAGATATATTTTACTATAGGAAACTATGAGGCATGTAACGCAGGACTGAGTCTGTGTCATCCATTTTCAGTACTGTAGTGTGAAGCCCAGGCTTTATGAATGTTAGTCAAATGCTTTCTACCACTGAGCCATAGACTTTTTACTAGTCATGATAAAGGTCCAGCGTGTTAGTCACTTTTTTCCACTGGTGCATAGTACCTGACACCTACAATTTAAAAGAAAAAAAATATTTTTCTTCAGTTTGTAAACATTTTAGTCCAGAGTCAGCTGGTTCCAAACTAGGGCAACAAAGCAGAAGGGTATGGCCAAGGAGAGTCCATTCATGACCTGGTAGTGACTCAGGTGTAGTGTCACCTTGAGCTACAAACTCACGCGTGGACTAATCCACTCACGGAAGTCAGGCCCTCATGAACCAGTCTTCTCCCCAAAATCCCACCTGTGCTCACATAAAGCTGTGCAGTCATGTTTAGTATGAACCATGTCTTACTTTATTCGCTGCTGAGACAAGAGTACCTGACGCCAACGTTAAAGGAGAAAAGGGTATTTTATTTCACAGTTCATAGAGATTTCAGTCCTTAGTTGGCTGGTTCCAAGACAGGACATCATGGTGCAGGGACATAGCAAGAGAGGCAGGCAGGCAGCAAGAAGCAGCAAGCAGAAAGGTTCCCTCTCTTTCATTGCATTCCGGCTACCAGCTCTTGGGTGGTGCCAATTATACCCAAAGTGGGCCACTTCATTATCTGGATGCAAACAGAGCTATGCTAAAGCAATCAGTGGACTCATTTCATACCACACAAATTTAATCCATATTCACACACTCTTAAGCCCAGCATCACACACAGAGATCCAGCCAACTGCCAGAAGTCCACAGTGTGAGAGCATGAGGCTGGGAGGGGCCATCTAGGTTCAGACCACAGCGACCATAACACCCAGGATGACAAGTCTGGCTTTCCCTTTTCCTAACCAGAGTAGGCTTTTTTTTTTTTTTTTTTTTTTTTTTTTTTTTTTTTACAGAGAAAACAGCTCAGATTCTCAGTGTAAGGAGTAAACTAAGCCCTAAGTGATGTTAGAAATGTTAATGTATAAAGTAAAACTAAACTTCTAGGGCCAGGGAGATAACTCAGTGGTTTAAGTACCTGCCTGGCAAGCACAAGGACCCATGCTCGATCCCTGGCACTACATGCCATGCTGACCCTGCTCCCAGTCCTGCTGAGCCAGTCCCCGAGCCCAGGAGTGGGGCACATGTCTTTAATCTCAGTGCTGGGAAGTCTGAAACAGGAGGATCGTGATGATACTGAGCAGCAGAGGGAGATCCTATACCAAACACATAAAATTTAAAATACAAGACTAAATATCTAGGTGATGGCTAAGAAATGTCCCTATTGGTGTTAATCCCTTTTACAATTGATTTCAACTATGAGATTATATGAGTATGGGAACTGCTATGCTATGTGAAGTAGACTTGGATTTGCCCCTCCTAGGATTTTCCATTTACTGCTTCAACAACAAAAATAGTGTGTTTCTGCCATTCCCACGGGAGGCAAGGATCCAAACCTCCAGTTGTGTCACTTCTGTTTTCTCTCTTCAACGAGCCTGCCCCTGGAGAGTGCTTATCTGGAGTTCCTTGTTTCTACTACTCTTTTGAAGCCAACAGTTAGCTAAAGAGACAGCAGGCTCTTGCTCCCCAGTGGTTACCAGTGATTGTTCACCTGCTGCGTACATGGCCAGACATCATTCACTGAGAGGGAGGAAGAATTAACCTACACCCTGAAAAACTAGAGAAGGACCATAGCTTCAAAAGGGTGAGAGGACACAGAACCAGGGACACACAAAGGCATGAAGTGCAGTATCTGATGCTTCATTCATGGCCTGAATTCTAGCACTTATAATCTAGAGCAGCAGCTTGTAAACTCTTTGCTCTTGGTGAGCTTCCTTGTGCATTGTAGTCTGCTGAGAAGCATCCCTCCCATCCTCCAAAGAGATGCCATGGCACTGCGCACCCCAATGTATGATAACCAAAGACATCTTCAGGCACTGCCAAGTACCCCTGTGACAAAAGCCTCTACTGAGAATCACTATTTGGTCTTAGGGTGCTGTAACTTGGCCTTTCCAAATCCAGGCTAACTCCATCACAGGTCGCACATAAAGCAGCAGACTCCTAACATGGTCTAAAATAATACAGGCAGTTTTCAGGATTTTGAATTGTGTCCTCGTCCTGCTATGTAGTGCCTGATTCCCATGCATAATGAGTGCATGCTGTGGGTGTTCACTCGGCATTTGCCTTTGTTAGGGTAGGGGACTCCACCTGTGGACAAAGAACCCCAAGGACCCATAGACAGGATTCAGCAGTCTGTGAACTTGCTCTTTCTTTCTTTCTTTCTTTCTTTCTTTCTTTCTTTCTTTCTTTCTTTCTTTCTTTCTTTCTTTCTTTCTTTCTTTCTTTCTTTCTTTCTTTCTTTCTTTCTTTCTTTCTTTCTTTCTTTCTTTTTTCAGTACCAGGGATTGAATTCAGGACACTGCACTTGCCAGGCAAGTGCTTATTCTACTGAGCTATCTCCCCACTCCCCCTGTGAACTTTTAAGGGGCAGATTTTACGCATTTACCTTTTAACTAATCACTAAATGATAGCAAGTAATTATTTTCATTTCAATGTTGAAAATACTTATAGTGATAATTACTCAAATTATATCACCAAAAGGTTGTATAATGGATTATTTCACATCTCAGTCAATTTGTGTTTAGGACAGGGTGTACAGGATCTCGCTGTGTAATTAGACTCATAGAGACCCTCCAGTTCACAGCCTCCCAAGTGCTGGGATTATAGGCACACGCTACCATGCCTCTTCTCAATCTCTGTCTCAGCGCACCCCAGGGGCCAGGGCCAGCATGGCAGGCCCAAAGAATGAACTTCTGGCCCCTGTGTCTAAGCAGATGCTTTAATCCACTGTCAGTTTGTTACATAGAGCAAAATATTGTTTATCCTCATCACTATTTTCAAGTGGGGGTAGTTATTAGACCTACATTTAGATTTTTTAAATGTTTAACAAAGAAAAACACATTTTATTATATCACCAAGTTCTTTTTTATAGGGTGTTAATTCTCTAAAAAGGATTTTAGCAATTTGGATTTTTGATATATTTAATTCTGGGGTGTGTTTACTTAATAAAGGAATTCATGGCAGAAAACAAGGAAAGAGTCCCCACTTTAGAATGATAACTCAGTGTAAACTGTTTGAGAATCTGCTATCATTTGATTTAAATATGCCCACAAAGCTGTTTTTGTTTATGATGGGAGTGGTGGCTTTGTTTTGTTTTTGTTTTTTGTAGGGAAGGGTCTATGGGGTGTTTACAGTCCCACTACTTGATTGGACTCATAGCGGTCCTCCTGTTCACAGCCTCCCAAGTGTTGGGATTACAGGCACATACCACCATGCCCAGTCTCAATCGCTCTCTCAGTGTGTCCAGCACAGCAGGCCTGGGGATTGAACCCTGGCTGCTGCACCTACTTGCAGGTGCTTTGATCCATCGAGCTATTTGGCCAGGCCGGGTAGTGGTTTTTGAAAGGCGATCTGGTCACAGGACACTGAACTTCCCAGTGGCTTATCTTATTGATGAATGTGTGGTCAGGATTGCAGGCCCTGGTAGAGAGAACTGAATAACTGGGGTGTCAACTGGAAGGGTATATCCTTATCTCGAAATTGTCCCTTTTTCTCTTCTCCTGTTTGCAATAGGGTGAGTGTCTTCCTTCTGCTGCGGCCTCCTGATTTGCTGCTTCTGATTTAGAGCCATGTTACTATGAACTGCACCCTCTGAAATGATGAGCCAACATAAACCTCTCTTTAAGTTGTGGATATTAGGTATTTTGTCCCAGAATAGGAAAGCTGACCAATCTAGAATCATAGTTAAGTTTTCTGGGTCAAATAAGACAGCAGCAGAAGAAACTGCAAGTACCTTGACCTAACTAAATGCTATTATGCAGATATGGGCATACATTAAATTCCTTAGGAGTTCATTAGTGCTTGTATATTATTGGTTCACCTATAACTTGTAGTAATACAAACATTGTCCAAAACTTGCTTCCCTCATTTGTATCATTGTCGTGTCTTAGAACCATGTAAGGAAAACAACACAGGAATGAGATGGAAAGAAAAGCAGAAGAGGGTAATTTTAACAAAGATCTAGTTTATCTACTGTCCCACAATTCACTTTTCATCCTTAGAGTGTTCAGGAGACAGGACTATATTTTTAAACTACCATTCAGTTTATAGGACTAGGTCTCAAGATTGGGAGTTGTTTTGATGTCATTTCCTTCCAGTGGGAACAGCTTCTGTGGCCTCCCCCACCTCCAGGAGTGGGTGTGGCTCTTCAGTGCTCACTAGAGTCTCTCCTTGACATTTCAATGGTTTTAATTCTGTGGGCTACTTGCTTGTGAATCCCTCCAGGCCACTTTTAGATACCTGAATAAGTACACAGTAGCAGGCATAGTTCATGGCTTTAAAGCCAGGGCCATGGTCTCTTTTGTGGCTCCAGCAGAAATCTCTGGTCACAATTTTCTAAGGAGAGACATATTTTGAGTCCATGAAGGAAGAGCTAAGGCAGAGGAACTTGCTCAGGCTCCCATGCAAGGGCGCCCTCATTAAACAGACAACTGAGCCACTGGAGCCTGAACTCTTCCAATAACCAGCCAGCCAGACAGATCGGAAGTCAAGAGGGAAAGTCATTTTCCCTGGCAGCTGAGATGCATTTAATAGCCAAAGTAGCAAAGCACATTATCTTCCCTCATAGCTCACAGGCATCCTGCATATTGATTTCATATTGGATCTTTCCTTTGTTTGGTTAAATGCAATCTCTCCCACAAGCCCAGGATACAATACTAGTGTGTTCTGACGTGTGATCAGTTCATATCAAGCAATCTAATGGGGAGCAACAACACAACGCATTCAGTGCTCATCAGATATGCCTGAGCTCTCTCCGACCAGAACACCCCTGCCCTTCCTTCCTCATATGCTGGGCCTGTTTCTTGGAGGCTGAGGGTAAAGATGAGCGATCTGAACTATTTGTGAGCTTTCTGCTTTTTAATACCTGATTAAAACAATTTTATTTTATTGTTTTTAAGGATATCATTTCCAATTAATGCCCCTGTCCGGTCTCAAAAGTAGAGTATCTGTTTAAAACAACCCTGACTGATCACCTTTGAAGTGTAGTGTAAAAGAGACCTTAGGGCTTCTTATTCCCCAGTTTGAAGCCCTTCAATATCTTTTTCTTTTAAATGTATTTGGTACAAGGTCTCACCACACAGATCAGACTTGTAGTGATCCTCCTGTTTTCAGCCTCCCCAGCGCTGGGATTATAGTCACACACTACCATGCCCTTACTCAGTTGCTGGCTCAGTGTACCTTGGAAGCAGGGCTGGCATGGCATGCAGGACCAAAATTGAACCCTGGTCCCTCCGTTTGCCAAAGCAGGAGCTTAGTCTGCTGAGCTATCCCTCCAGTCCCCCTCCACTATCTTTAACATAAAGTCTCAGCAGTGGAATATTGACACAGTACTCACTAAACACTGTGGTTTTCTAATGGGTCCACAAGCACACGTTCTTTATATACATATCCGTCCATTATGTATATAGGTAGATAGTCAATGCACATAATATAGACATATAACTAAGAAGTGTCCATGTATACATATAAAACAAACAATATACAATACATATGTTTGTTACTACAGGCTTATGATTGTTACAGTTAAGATACCATGCTCCAAAATATGATACACTTACATTTGAGGAAGCAGAGGAAGCCCTTCTGCCCTAAAGAAAATCACAACACCTCTGAAGGTCTCTCTGACCCTTCCTCCCTCCCTCCCTTTTCCCCACAGGCAGCAAGTATTGGGCTTTATACACAGAGGGAAGGAAATATATATATATATATATATATATATATATATATATATATATATAATCTTGGATTCCTTGAACCACTGACAGGAGTCAAGTTTTATACATTTGTCAATTTTACTCAGGAAGGACTGTCTCTAGCAATGCCAAGGGCATGGACCCTGTGGAATAATAACATTATGCCAGTCTCCAAACAGCGCTGCTCTCCTTCAAGTTGAAGGGATGGACAACAGACACACCATGACCCCGTGGGAGCATTCTGGAGGAACATGCCCAGACTCTCGCACTCAGGGCTCTGGTAAAAATCACATATAAAATAACCTTTCACATTGATGCTGTAGTTCTCTCTTGAATTCACCTCCTGCTCTTTGGTCATGCATTAATAATCTCTTAACTTTTCTATATTCCTGTTAGCACATTCTTTTCACCCACCCTCTCACACACCCAGGCTTTCCTGGCAATATTTTAAATGCAGAGGGTCTTTATACTGAACAATGACTTATACAGTTTAAATAGGCAAACATCGATAAAATTGTTATTAAAAAATGAACAAAATATAGGTTCCACATTCTGACTGTCTGGGATTCAACTCACTTCTGCTACTTAACTTGCCATGTGACCAAACAGAAGGTCCCCAGTAGGAATTCGTGAAGGGACAGCAATCCTTGGCACAGATGCTTCAGGCGCCGATTGCTGTGTGCTTGCTTTTGGGATGAGTACTAGACATATATGATGTAGTTACTCTGAGCCACGTTTTGCAGACGGGACACCTGCTTCTCTATTTCTTAGTCTCTCCCATGGAAAATGAATGTGAGAATAAAGCCTAGATCAGAGAACTATCCTAAGATCATAAGGAGACCCAACAATGCCTGGGATGGTGTGAGTGAAAAATATCTGTGATTACAATCACATCCTCTCCCCTCTCTTATCTGGAAATTCTTCTTGTTCTACCTTCCTCCTGTGCTGGGCTTTTACAACACCTTTTCAATGGAGGATGCCTTACCAGGACTTGCAGTGACCTGCATGTTGTGCCTGTAGTGGATGTTCCTTGCCCAGCCCTTCCAACTCTGCCCGGACAAATTCAAGCACACCCCTCCAGCCTGAATTACCACTTCCTCCAAGAAGGCTTGCCTAACTTGTCACATTAAATTAAAGAATCTCCCAAGTTCATGTTTCCAGAGTCCCTTGGGCTTTGCCAACATGTTATCTCACATTGTTTCTTGTGTGAATATTTAAAGCCTCCATCCTTCCTGCTTGGCTGTGCATGCTGGAAAGGCAGAGAGTCCTGGGGTGTGCCTTTTGGTCAGCGCAGCAGCTGGCCCGAATAAACCTCTAGTAACATACCCTGAAAGTGAGCAAATCTCTTTTGAGTGGAGAGCTGCCACATCCCAGCATCCATAATGCAGACAGGCTGCCTGTGGTGGTCACTTTCTTTCTTCTCCTGAACAATGTGAGTCCTTGCATCATAAATAAGATCTGAGTCAAGCTATACTTGCCTTTCCCCTTTGACTTACAGAAGCAAACCTGCAGCAATGCTCACATTACTACTTCAGTCCACCCTGTAGAGAACAGTGCCACAAGGGAAAACCCCACCAGGCTCCAGCTGATCTCTGAACACCCCTGCAGCCCCAGCTTTGGGAGAAGGAAGCAATCCCTGTTTGGTATAAACTGACCAAGACAATATTTTTCCAGATGAGCAAAGAAAACCAGAGGAGCACATCTGCTGCACAGGGCAACACCTGCTCTCTCCACCCCTTGTGTCCCAGCAGGTGCACCCAGAGTTCAGCTATTGTTGCACAGAAGCCTCCGCTTCTGCTATGTCACATTCTGTCCCCTTCCTACACTGTCATCCTTGGTTCTCCCCTAGGAAGATTCTCCCCATCACAACACTCAGCCAACTCAATTGCCTTTCTGTGCACCAGCTCTTATTATCTAATGCTTTCAGCATTGACTATAGCCAGCTTCTATTGTACATTTTTATTGAAGTGTTTAAAAAATACTATGCATCATTTCATTGGGTGTGTGCTTTGCCCTCATTATTAGAGTAGACTAGAACTGATCTGAGTTTATTTTGGGAGGAATTTCTCTTCTAGGCCCTTAATCTTTGCCCTGAACACACTTGGAATCAGAATGTCCCCAGTAGGAATCTGTGAAGGGATAGCAATCCTTGGCACAAATGTTTCAGGCACAGATTACTGTGTGCTTGCTTTTGTGATGAGTACTTGACATATATAATGTAGTTACTCTGAGCCACATTTTGCAGATGGAACACCTGTGGATTCCAGAGACTTAGGAACTCATCTGAGATTGTATGACCAGAGTTAGAGGTGGAATCTAGGCTGCCTGTGACCAAATCTGACATTGACTTGACCCGTCTGTTGTCTCATCTTGCTGCCTTTATGAAGAAATTTGCTTTTATTCTGGGTCCCAGAAGGATCTAGATATATTCGTTTCTCATCCTTCTCTTTCCCATGCTGGCATCCACCCTTGCCATGCTACTGTTCCTAGGACAGAGAGAGTACAAAAGGAGTTATGATCAAGAGAGCACACATCTGAAGTATGTGCAAGAGGGGGTGGAAAAACCTCAGGAGCTTCAGGTAATACTTTAGTGCAATGCTTTAGCACAATCAAATAAGTAAATACAATTTAAATTCTTCTGATAAACAGGATGAAGTTAATTTCTTTCTCTGTTCTGTACACCAAGAGCTCCTGATTCACATTGTCATCTCATTAAATTCCTCATGCCACCATGGAATATGAACAATCCCCTTGTCTTCTACTGGAAGAGAAGAAAGAAAAACAAAAATGCTACTCAAGTGGCTTTTGCTGGCAGACAGCTATTCTGCTGTTCTGCAACAGTCAATGTAATTAATAACAAAGGAGACAGCTGAGCTAGACTCTGGAAAGTCTCTTGACATCCAGGATGCCCAGGAAGCAGCTTATCTCCTCATTTGAATGCACTCAAATGGACTAAATGGCAAGAAGAACACTGACAATAAAAGCAAACCAACAGCTGCCTGATAGCAAACGGACTGTGGCTTGCTAAAGAAGGCAAGCCCTGTCACTCCCACGGAGGAAACATCGCACCATCTCCCTGGTAAGCACTGTAATTGGTTCGTTCAAAGCAGCCCAGCAGGGAGTTCCATCAATTTTTAATCAAACCAGGAAGACAAATGCCCATTCTGCAGGTGGTTCATCTTCCCCCCAGTCCAGCAGCAGGGTAGAGGAGAATGCAGAGGGGTGGGGAGTCTGCTCCACTAGTGCT
Source organism: Ctenomys sociabilis (assembly GCA_004027165.1). Lineage (NCBI taxonomy): Eukaryota > Metazoa > Chordata > Mammalia > Rodentia > Ctenomyidae > Ctenomys > Ctenomys sociabilis. The sequence continues at coordinate 77,900 of PVKA01001023.1, forward strand.
GTTAAGGACTGTAATCCCGACTTGCACAGGATCCCAACCCAGCACGGTCCCATTGAACCACACCTCCCTGTTGCCAAAGGGAAAATGGTGAGGTGCCTGGGATGTCTTTTCTTCATGCATCAGGAATTCGCTCAAGCTCCCAAGTGACGCTCTGGTACTCAAGAAGCTGCTTATAGGCATAGATCTAGATAGTCACAGAAACAGGGGATGCAATCCCACGGGCTTCTGGGCTGGATCTTTTAAATTTGTTTTGGAGAGTTATAAGCACTGAACTCCTGATACCATTTAAAATAAAATCCCCATTATTATTTCTCTGTTGTAGAATTGTGCTTTTTCTTATTAAGTATCCCTGGTTTATTAGGCTGAGGCTGTTCATCTGAGACTCTTTTATATTTGGCTTCTTCTCTGCATTATTTATGGGAAATGTATTTTTATGAGCTAATACATTATTGCTGTATTCCTGTAAATAATAAACCAAATTTGGAATGAGATGCCACAACTATACAATGAGCCATTTTTTTGAAAGAATTGAATCCCAGAAGTTTATCTCTGCTAATGATAACAGAGCAGAGGAGGTCCTGGTAAGTTTTATACTTTTCTGCCTTACTACCAAGATGCTGTAAGATGCATATGTTTTTGCATTCCAAGGATCATTGTCTGAATGATTCACTTTTCAGCAGGCTCTAGGAGAAATCAGACTCCATTCTTTTTTTTTTTTTTTTGTATTTATACCAAGGTCTACAGTGTCTCACTGCGGAGATCAGACACATAGTGAGTGATCCTCTTGTTTACAACCTCCCAACTGCTGGGATTACAAACATGGGCCACCAACCCCAGTTTCAATCGCTGGGTTGTCCACTCTCAATTGCTGTCTTGGTGTGCCCCAGGGGCGGGGCTGGCATGGGAGGCCCAGGGATCAAACTCCTGGTCCCTGCCTCTGCCTGAACAGGTGCTTTAATCCACGGAGCAATATATTTGGCCAGCCCTCGGGCTCCAATCTTAAACATCACCTTTCAGCCTCTCTTATACTCACTGATGAGATACTTTAGAGAAAGGAGGAAAAGACAGAAGCAAGGCAAAAGGAGAGAGGGAGAGGCTGTTTGCTGAGAACCTACATTTGGTCCAAGTGGCATGAATAAGGAGAGCAGTGTCACATGGTCACAATATGACAAAAACAAACTGTGTTGCATGCTACAGCCCTGAGTTCCTTCACATTACCACGGTGGAAGGCAGGCAGAGCTAGGCAAAGCCAAAGATGGAGGAGTGCACTGGGACCTGCTGAAGCTGAGCTGCATGCTCAGAACCTCTGCTTGGAGGACCCGTCAGAGAACAGGATGGGCTGCGAGGCAGACTGCATGGGAGGAACTCTGCAGGGCACGTGATCCAGGGCTCCTCCAAGGCCCGCTGCCACCTCACCACCTCCCAGGGCCTGTGAGCAATTCTGGGACCCTCCCAGGCCATCAGTGTCTTTGCGGAGGGGCGTCCAGCATCTCTCTCTGCTATGCGCGCCTCTCCATGGCAGAGGCCAGACTTCAAGTCCCAGTACATGGACAGCTGAACTGCCCACCTCTATCTCAGCTCTAACTGTACTCTCCCACTCCAAAAAAGGCTCATGAGATGCTCGTTACTCATAGCTTGCACACCCATTTATGGGTCAAGATTTTCATTTTCACTTTTTATCTTTTATTAGTAACAGGTTGCAGTGAACATGATTACCTTTCCCTTGGGGAGCTGGTGTGTATACACAATGCAGCTTAATTCTTTGTCATCCTCTTCCTCTCCTCTCTGACCCCTTTCTTCCATCTCTCGGTACCCTTCCCATTTGAAAAAGATCTTTTTCATAGGATCAGCCAGATGGCTCAGCAGATTAAAGCGGCCTGCTTAGGCACAGGGACCAGGGTTCAATCCCCAGCATGCTGTTCTGGCCTGCCCCAGAGGGGCACGCCGGGACGGTGACTGAGACTGGGTGTTATGGCATGCGCCTACAATCCCAGTGCTTGGGAGGCTGAAAAGAGTCCAACCTGTGTAGTGAGACGCTGTAGACCCTGTACTAAATACATTTAAAAAAGATTCTAGTGTATTCTCCATGAGCACATTAGTAGAATAGTACTCCATTATATATAAACACTGCAGTTTTATTTATTTTTTCCTTGATTGACATATGGTGTGCTTCCTATATTTAGCTATTATGAATTATGCTACTACAAACATAACCATACATGTTCCACTGTAATACGCCATCTTTAACTTATTCAGCAGTATACCTAGAAAGGGAATAGGTAGGTTGAATGGAATTTCTAGCTGAGGTTTTTTGAAGAATCTCCATACTGATCTGCATATGGTTGTACTAGTTTACATCTCCACTAACAATGTACAAAGTTGCTTTCCCCACAGCCTTGCCAGCGTTTGTTATTATTTGATTTCTTGATGATAATCACTCTTCCCAGAGTGCAGTGGAATCTCAGAGCTATCTTAATTTGTGTATCTCCAGTGGCTAGTGATGTGGAGCAGTTTTTTATTTAATAGATTTGTTGGTATTTCTTTTTCCAAGAAGTGCCTGCTTATTAACCTCAGAAGGTAAACAAGGCTCCACACTTGTTCTCTCTTTTTTTCCTAGTGTGGATGTTTGCAAATTTGCAACAAACAGTGTTACAATGTTCTTCTGATTTAGGGGCAATCTTTCCTTGCCCTGCTTTCACTGTGTTGTCAGATTAGTGCTAAGACACTGCAGCATTCAAACTATCTCAACTCACGCAATAAATATTACTGAGCACTGGTTTTGCACAAGGTACTGCCCTATATTCTGCTAAGGAAAACTTCCTGTGCTCATGAAGCTTGCACTGTAAGGAAGATGAGTCAGAAGAATGAAAGACATACATTCCAAGTCACATTGTCTTCACTGTCATGCGGAGCAAAGAAACAAGACAAGGCTCCTGTAAACAACCAGGAAGCAAATACTTTAAGACTTTCGGCCCTTTGATCTCCATCTCTGCCACTCCACTCTTGCCCCTGCTGTATAAGTGCAAAAGCATGCACTGTCCAGGTGTGGTGGGAGACACCTGTAATCCCAGGCTCAGGCAGGAGAAATGCTGGGAGTGCAAGGCCACTGCACTACAGTGACACCCTGTGTCAAACAAACAACAACAAAAGGAATAGATGGCCATGCCTGTGCACCAGTGACACGTTATTTGCATTATTCATTGGCAGTTATAGTACGATATGGGATAGGGAATGCATTTTGCAAACTCTGAATATACCCAGTGGTACTAACGTAGTATTTTCGTAAAGTGATCAGGAAAGATTTCCTGGGTTGGGTGATATTGAGCCATTCTTGGACCCCTAGTGCCATGTGCAACTATTATAACCTGATACTATTGTCCCGTTGATCATTATCCTCTCAACCAATATTGGTAATTTCCTTTCCTTAGCACTTATTTCATATCCTGAGAACAAAACTCTGGTATGTACTTGGGAACTGCCTTCTGCTTCATTGAGTTACTCTTCACCCCTAGCTCTAGCAATGTGGTTAAGACCCAGGATTTACCAACCAGCGGGTATCCTCACCTGGATCTCAATGATTGGTTCAGGAATGGGCATAGCACCAAAGAGCGACCAGAGCAGTAAAACGCAGGCAAGATTTACATTCACAGTAGAAGACAAATACTTTTGCTGATCCTCAGCAGAACTGAAGATAGAGTACAAAAGTGTAAAGCAGAGCTGAGACAGCTAAGAGAAAGATATGAGTCTGCTTTGGTCTCATTCTGGTGGCCAACCATCCCAGGAGACAAGGGAGCAACTTCTCCAGATCCTAACTTTTTTTTTTTTTTTTGTCCAGGGTCTCACTATACAGCCCAGATTCACAGTGATCTGCCTGTTTACAGCATCCCTAGTGCTGGGATTATAGGCACATGCCACCATGCCAAGACTCAGGTTCTCACTTTGAACTGGACTTGTACCCTACACAATAATGTCAGTCCTGTATGATTGGCCTGTGCTACTCTGTGCACCAAGAGGAAACCCCTATGTCTTTCCTCCAATCTATACCTAAACCCTAGTTCACATGTGCCTGTTTGACATAGCTTATGATTTCTAAATTCTCTGATGCGCTGCAGTTGGATTCTTTAAGTGTTTCACTCTGCTCTTCTTGAGCTGCTGACTTGCTCTTGGGGCTCTCAGATACTTGCATTGTGCATCGTCCTTTCTGAAGTTAGAAACAATGGCATGGATCTCTTATCTTCATAGCATCCACTAGCAGTAATTTGGAAATATAACACACACACACACACACACACACACACACTCAGAGGATGGATAGAAACCCATTTTATGAATGAACACTACTAACTATACTTCCCCTCTTTTGAGTTTCATTATTGGCTGCTAGACTGTAGCAGAGCTTCATCAAAAACTAATTCAAAAGGCTGAAGGTATCATCTGAATAGTCCTAAAGAAGTAAGTTCAGCATGAGGCCACATTCAAATTTCTATAAATTTTATGCTAATTTAAATGGCTTTAGATTTAATTAAAACTGTTTTTTCAGTTGACAATAATGTAACGGGTAATTTGCATCAAGTGGCATCTAGAGATCATATTTAAAAAAACTAATCTAGAGGATAAGTAGATCTAATTATCAATGGGAATAACACTTTATAATTATGCTTTGTTTATAAATGCTATAATGTCCAGTTCATTGTTCAATGAAATTGGTCATAATGATTAGCAAAGTTACGTTTTCCCTGGTGTTCAAATGAACATGTATCTTATATGTGCTGGTGTTTTGTGCTGCTGATTTTCTTGTTTCTTTCTAAAGGCCGTTTCTGTACAATAATTAATGACTATTTTCTATAGTGAAAACTAACCACGTCATGCCTCCTCTTGCATGCTCATTTTATGCCTTTCTGGTAATTAAGTGGATGGACCTATTTATATTATATTTTAATATAAATCTAATCGCCTTCATTCTCCAGAGCCTTGGAACACCTAAAACCCACAAAAATATCATATGAATTTGATATCTGAATGACAAGAAGACCTGGAAGCCTGAGAGAATGGTGGACTCCTAAAGAGAATTAAAGACATGGTCTGGGACAGGTGGGGAGTCATGAGAGGCATACACTCGGGTGCAAACAGTACCTCACATGTGATGCAAAGATTCCCATATGAGGGGCTAGAACTCAGCCTGCTGAGAATTTGACACTAGGATTGCGCAGGCTGCTCAGGGTGAATACAGAGGTGGCGTCATCAGAAATGGAGGAAACACTGAAATCACACTTAGAACATCTGCAGGCGTGGGATTTTTCATAGAAATGCAAAAAGAATAAAATATGGACTAAGTTACAGTGGAGTCTCACACAAGAGACCCTGTGTGAAGCCATAAAACTTACTCATGAGAAATGTGGGAGCAATGAGCAAAAATTAAAGAGGTGGGGATCCAGAAGCCTCTTGCATCCTTCTCCTTGGCTTGCAGAGAATGCCACATGCCACATATTTTGGGGAAGATGACAATCGTTGCTAAGCAGCTCTCAGACTCCAGTGGTGAGTGCCTCTACTCAGTCCTGGCTGCGGGGGGAGGAGGGCTCTCTGTGAAACTTGAGACAACTTGGGGGATGGCTCTGTGTCTGTGCTTCTCCAGGGGTTTTCAGGACCAAGCGCATTTCTGCATGACATGTGATGACTTTAACACTTTGCATAGGGTAAATATTTGTATGCTGGCTCTGTTTGTAGTATAACTTTGCTGGGATTCTGTGGCTAACACAGAGCCTGTTCTCCTCTAAGCGTGGCAGCAGAGTTTTTCCACAATGATTTCCCTATGACTGCCTTAAGCCGGTGGTGCACAAACATTACTAAGTGTCAGAATGACAGCTCCACAGTGACACCTTTCTTGCCACACCCAAGTCTCAGTAGGCCTTGGGAGATGCCGTGACTGGGCCCTTCTAATAAGTAGCACACAGTGCATGCTTTCTACCCAGAACCACATTTGGAGAACCAATTGCTCGTGGTAAGAAACCTCATAATACTGTTAATCAATCAGGCCTTCAATTCCTCCATTACCAAAATCTAGTTTGAGAGTAAATAAGTTACAACAGTCTTTACCTGTCCACAGGGCAGTATTCTGGATCCAGGAAATGTACTTTTCAGATTTATCTGACACATGAATACCCCTATAAGGTTCTAAGCCAGTTCCTTCTGGGACTGCCTGAGGGTTGAAGACAGTTTCAGGTCTTCATGGGTCCTGCAAAGCTGGCCAACAAAATCCCCAGAAAAACAATAACAGGTGCTGAGCATTTGCTTGTGTCCCCCGCACTGAGAGTTACTCTCCACTCACTTGCTGGGCCATTTTATTCTCCAATAGTGTTGAAAGCAAGACACACAGGGCAGTGAAAGGATACCTGGAAAAGTGGAGCTACTGTTCCCAGGCCTCAGCAGATAAATAAGAGCTAAGTAACTATTAAAGCTTGTGCTTAATTGTTCAACTGCACAGCTCCTTGCTATGCTCTTCTCCTAAGAGTCAGAATCATAGCAACAGCTACACCCTGCCTAGGTTTTACATCTGTCTCCCTCACCTTACCATGTCTTCCCCAGGTGCTAAGTTTCCAGATAACTGACCATTCCTCAAGAGGCATGGCTTCCAGTCCCGTTGCCATAGGATTCAAAGTCCCTGGAGTATGCTGACAACTGTCTCAGAAACTAAAGAGGTGTGTGTCATTATACAATGATACATTTTCGTGTGGTCCTAGTTATTGAATCCAGGATCTTCTGCATGCTAGGCAGCTCTCTACTGCTGAGCTACATGCTCAGCCCAGAGAATAATTTTAAAAAGTGTTCTGAAGCTATGAGTATGGCCATCACATCCAAGAGGCATTATCATTTTAGTTCCTTACTGCTTGTCCTCCTTTCACTAACAGCTAAAGAAAATGATTTTTATAATCCTTGCTCATATCTAATAGGAAACTCATTCATTCTTTATTTTCTTCCTTTTTCTTTGTTTTAGATAAGTGGAAAGTACAGCTTTCAGAAGAAAGCAGCCTCAGCTAGGGCCCCTTGGATCCTAAGAGGTACAGCAATAATTCACATCCAACTATATCAGATGCTAGCATGAACTATGCATCTGTATCCCGACCTCATGAGATCTTATGCAGCCTCACAGCACAGAGACAAACTTCTCATTAAGCAGGAAATGTGATGGCCTGAACTTCTGGTTCTGTACCATATGGCTGAGTCCCAGCTGATGGGAAGCTCATGCCTGCAACACACTGGGCTCATTTCACCAAGTAGGTTGATGCAAGATTTATGGGGTGGTCATTTCCAAATCCTTTGAGCACTGGCTACAGTAAGTGTTTCTTTCGATGCTTCCTTCCTATGCTGTTACAACAAAGAAAGCAAATGCTAAGTGGAAATATCACTAATGTGACAACAGCTAGCAACTCGCAATTAAAGACATAAAGGATCTGACTAGGCGTGAGTCTGTCCATTGCCTCACTGCCTCTGTACCTGCACTCTTGCCACCACATAGCCCCCTAGACTCTTCTGACTTCTAACTCTGCTGAGTACATGATACTAGAGTGTTGAGGAGCCTAAAAGAGGGAAGTCAGTACCAAGAAGATTTGGGGGATGTGGAGTGTGTGTGTGTGTGTGTGTGTGTGTGTGTGTGTGTGTGTGTGTTGTCAGACTATGCTAGGCACTCAACACCTGCTATTTTGAGAGGTTGGAGATTTGAATATTCAGATGGTGGAGAAAATCTAGAATTCAGAGAAGACACTAACGCTGGAGATCTAAGAATTATCATCAAGAAAAATGGATATAAATGTATATATATATGGAAGTGGGAGGGGGAGAAATGGTGGTGTGGGGGCAAAGCCAGATAAGCAGATTTCTGGGGGTGGAGGTGACAGCCAGGAAGAGCAAAAATACTAATGGGGTCAGAAGGAGATATAAACTGCAAATAATAATGCAACGAACAGATAATTCCTATCAAAAGAACTTATAGTAATAGTTTAAGATAATAACAGCTAGCATTTACTGAGCACTTAATATTTTAGCTAATTTACTATTGCACATTGATTATTTCCTTTGGTCTTCCAACAATCTGGGAAGACAGATTGTATTATACTAATTTTATAGCTCAACAAATAGAGGCAAGCAGGTTAGATAACTTGCTTAAGAACAGAAGTAGGATTAAGATCACAGTGGGTTAGTGATCTGAGCCTAAGATTTTAACTAGTATGCTACAGTGACTCTTAGGGGCCAAAAGAAGAATTTGGATTAGTATACACAGCAGTAGCAGTCCAAGTCAAAACAGCTGCAGCACCTGCATCCATGGACGAGTATCTCTGGAACAAGGCCCAAACATAGTCTCATTTAATTCTCAGACAACTTGAGATGGGAAATGCTTTCAGCCCTGCTTAGCAGAAAAGAAACAGGCTCAGGGGTGTCAGCAACTCACCAAAAGTAATACAACTAGTAGGTGACAGCAGCAGTCAAAAGCCAACTTTGCTCCACTAGAAGCCCAAGTGAAGTGTGGGACAGTTCCACTGTCCAGTTACAAAACCCATGTGCTCTGAGTTCAAATTCAGCAACTTCAACAGTGGGATGAGAGAAAAATCAGCAAGCATTTATGCTATCAGATTCTCAGGCACTTCCACCATAGCATCTAATTTAGTAAGTCATAGTTGGACACAGAAATCTAAATTTTCAGAAGTTTTTTCACTGATTCTGAATTTGGAACCAGGTCTGGGGACTGTTTTTTCATGTCCATCATCTCTGCTGCTGCAAATGGAGCTGCCAGTCCAAGGATGTGCTGTGCTACATTTCTTTCCAGGATCACACATCCCAACCCAAATCTCAGGGCTGAAAGGTACAACAAAAGCATACATGGCATGAAGACTTTTCACCAGGACTCCAGGGTGGTTGAATACTTTGCTTTAAAGATTCAGGAAACTGGATTCATTTACTCTTTGAGACACTATGTGTTTCAATTTGGCATGCTAGAGCCAAGTACCATAGACCAGAGGGCTTCTCAACAAACAAGAGAATTTCATTTTTCCCATTTCTGGAAGCTGGAATTCTAGATCAAGTCTCATCTGTTTTTGTTTTGTTTTGTAGGCATGTAGGCACTTAAACTGTTGAGCTATATCCCTAGCCCCACCCTGACTGGGTTTTAATGAGCGCTTTATTCCAGTTGTAGGCTGCTAACTTCTCCATAAAGGGGAGGTTGGGGAGGAGAGAAAGGAGAAAAAGGGAAAAGGGGGCGGGAAGAGAGGCGGGACACACACACACACACACACACACACACACACACACTCACTGACAAGACATGAGGCAATATACATGTGCTCATAAGCACATGTTCTGCTCTCTGCAGGTCCCAAGAAAGCCACTAACCACAGTCCTGGGGTTCTGCTCTCAATCCCTAATTAACTTGCAAAGGGACCACCTTTAATGTAGTCACAGTGGGGCTTAGAATTTCAGCATACACATTCTCCTAGGGATGGGATGGACAGACAGCCCAGCCACTGCACCAGTTCAGTTTTCCCGAAAACACACATGCTAACACGAGACCACATTGTCTTACCCAAAACTCTTAATCTCTCAGCACCCACCACCACTTCATGGTCATCTGCAGAGAAGAGCAATTTCCCAGTAACTGTTTTCACTTCAAACTTTTTGCCATAAGCTTCTACGGCTTTTGGCCCTGAAAGGGAGAGGGGAAGAAAGAGAAAGGGGAAACACATGAGTTTCATGGCATGTGACTACACAAAGGCTTTTCTTGGAACACATACATCTGCTAAGATTGGGTTAGACTTGAATGTTAAGTAGGTTGGCTTTCAGAAGCCGACCGTGAAACATCAGCCTCCTGATTTAAGTCATCTCTCATTAATTACTTTTCATCACATGCTCTCAGGCTATGATTTCAAAGACCATCATGTCCTCCTTCCAAACTAATGGTTGAATGGAATTCCCCTCTGCTAACCACCAAATTAGTGTCAAGCAGGTGCAGGTTTCCAGTTGAGTGCATCCAGCCTGGCAAGGCATGCCATTCTTGAGGCAACGGGCTGTTCCCAGCAGCCCTCCCTGTCAAAACTCCTCAGAATTCTTCCAGAGTCTATCTCCTGGACCCTTGACCCCTGGCTGCATTTGACACCAAGACAGGTTTACGTCTTCAGAAGCTCAATTATTTCCCAGCAGAAACTGCTGTAACACATTGGAATTAATTGCCTTAGATGTCAAATCTTTGAAGCTAGGACTTCACCCAATAAAGAATGAATGTATCATTATGTATATCTAACCATACCAACAAACTTAATAAAAAATGGACTCAGCTTATTATTTGACAACAGATGCTCTGCTTGCAAGTGGTTTCTAGAGAAGGAACACAAGGCCTCTGAGCCCCTCCCATCCATCTTACAATGAGGAAAGACTGATTCAGATTTAACTATTAATAAGTGATTGCAAAACTTTCAGGAGTTTAGACAAAATGTACAAAGTAAAACATGTTTATGTGCTAAAACTTTCTAAAAGGAAGAGATATTTCAGTCTGTCTGAGCTGGTAGTTCATGGAGCTCCCACAATTTGGTATACAGAAATGCATCAGAATAATCCTTGGGTGCAATTATCCTCGTTTAACTTAGCTGTGACTAAGAGCTTCTTCTTTTGATCAAGAAGTAATTCCAAGCTTAGAGCCCAAAAGCTTACATTTTCACAAAACAACATATGAAATTGTGACATACCTTTTTTGTTTTGTTTTAGGTATTTTTTCTTCCAAGAGACTATTATGAAATACTAAGCAGTAATGAAAGCGTCCTCAAGGCCAGGGACCACAGGGCTCACTCCCGCAGGGACACAAGGCTGGCTTCATCCTTGGTAGGGGAGGTGAAGCCACAGCAAGGGCAAACCCAGAGCCTCTCAGGAAGAGGCCACTCAGGGACTCACTGTGTGATCTGATGGCAGCTTTTTTTTTTTTTTTTTTTTTTAATACAAAGGTATTAAAAAAGCAAAATGAAGATGAAATGCTTTTAGGAAATTAGAGCAGTTTTCTGATAAGACATCTTAATGAAGTTTACCTACACATATAGAATAGACCAAGGAAACACAAAGCTGGTCAACTTTACAGAAATTACAGTTAGTTATGTTTAGCAGGACAGGAGATGCTTGGCGCTTTTGTGGGATGGAGAGTGCTGTCTTTCAGTCTGAGTTCACAGTTGATGAGAGGTGTGTGTGTGTGTGTGTGTGTGCACATCCACGTGCATTTGTGTGCTTCGTTTTGTTCTCTGGATCTATTATGGCCAATGAGTGGCCCTGTCTGGTGAGGCTCTATGAAGTTACTTACATTTAAGCAGGGGAACTTCGAGGCCTGGTTGATAGTCGCAGGCCCGCTCCCCCACACGGCTTTCTTTGGGTTTGGAATCAAAAAACACAGTGTTCCAACTCTCACTTTTTGGTAAGGTAACTTAGAGCTAATCATTTGAACTTTCTGAACTTCAGTTTCTTTATCTACTCCTTTGTGTACTTCACAGAAAAGCTGGAAGAATCAAATGACTCTGAATTCATAGAAATCTCCCAGGGGAAAAGCACTGCGAAAAGTAGGGGGCCCTCTTGTGGTTGTCGACATCATTGCCACGAACATCAGCTTACTCCTGCATCAGTGGTCCTGGGGCATCAACTATCAGTAACGGTGAGTGTCTCCGCACACTTCGCTGTTCACACGATTGTTTCTGTCATGGCAGAACTAGCTTCTTTTTCTGAAAACAACAAAAGGCAGATGACACCGGTGTAGCGGGAGGGGCTGGAGGCACCACAGGCCCAGGCATAGGAGAGTCAGGCATGGGAAGCTGTGGCGGTTTCCGCAGAGGCTTAGGCAGTGGAATTTTGAAGTGGAGGGTGCGGCAGAGGCTGGGCAGGGCCATGGGTCTCGCAGTGGTAAGGCTGAGGACAAAGAGCGGATTCCTGTCACCAAACTGGGCTGGCTGGTCAAAGACACGAAGATCAAGTCCCTGGAGGAAATTTACCTTTTTGCCTTGCCCATCAAGGAGTCCGAGATTATTGGCTTTTTCCTGGGCACATCCCCCAAGGACGAAGCTCTGAAGATCATGCCTGTGCAGAAGCAAACTCGTGCTGGCCAGTGGACCAGGTTCAAGGCCTTTGTCGCTACTGAGGACTACAACGGTCATGTTGGCCTGGGTGTAGTGTTCCAAGGAAGTAGCCACTGCCATTCGTGGGGCCATTATCCTGCCAAGCTCTCCATTGTCCCCGTGAGGAGAGGCTACTGGGAAAAGAAGATCGGCAAGCCCCACAGTGTTCCTTGCAAGGTGACGTCCTCTGTGGCTCTGTGTTGGTGCATCTGATCCCTGCCCTCAGAGGCACTGGCATTGTCTCAGCCCCTGTGCCTAAGAAGCTGCTGCTGACGGCTGGTACTGATGACTGCTACGCCTCTGCCAGGGGCTGCACTGCTACTTCGGGCAGCTTTGCTAAGGCCACCTTTGATGCCATCTCCAAGTCCTACAGCAATCTGACCCCTGACCTCGGGAAAGATACTGTATTCACCAAATCTCCCTATCAGGAAAACACCGACCATCTTGTGAAAACCCACACCAGAGTCTCTGTCCAGAGGACTCAAGCTCCAGCAGTCGCTACAACATAAAAGATTTTTATACAAGAAAAATAAAATGAATTAAGTCTGTGAAAAAAAAAAAAAGCATGGCAGACCTCCTCACTTGCTAGCACATCTAACACTGTCCTTCTGCCACAGAAAAGGACAGTGGAAGGGTCCTCAATGAGCCAGCAACTGAGACCACAGAGACTACATAGAATTTCCAAGCAGCATAGGTGAGGAAAAGACACTGAGGGCCAGACTGTGGGCTCTCTCAAGTTTATTGCTGAGCTCAACGAAGTCTGGAATCCAGCTCTCAGAATTGTTCCCCAGAAGGTAAGTGATGTCTATCTGTCTAGGAAGACAAAGGGTCTAGGGTCTTCATGAACAGGACAGCCAGGAGCTGGGGAGCAATGTGAGGATGGGAAAGTAGAAAATCAGAGACAAAGACCAGAGGGAGGTTGTAAAGGACAGAGGTGTGTAACGAGGGATGTGGATTCAGTGACGGAGAACGTTGTAGCGCTGCCAATGTCATGACCAGCCCACTGCATTAGGCATGCCATAGGTTCGTCTGTTAGTTGTTTTGGTGAGGAGCAAGATGCAGCTGTCTTCATGATTGCATTAAAATGTGTAGTGAAATCTGCATTGCTTGTGATACCTTAAACACAGTGCCTTTCTTTGGAAGAGAGATGAGGGATGAAGATGGAATGAAATACAATACTGATGGTAAATGAAGAAGTAAGTGAATGACCTCAGCATGGGCAAAGGATAGGAACAGTTTGTATATTTGGACCTAGTCATATGGAAAAGTAGAGGAATGTCAGGGGGGACACAGAGACATAGACTTTTTGCCACCACTGACCTGGGCAGGATCATCAGCTACGGTGACCCTGCCTGGCTATGGACTGGGATTACTCTGGATTCCAGAATGGTTGGGGAGACTTCTAGGGAAGCATACTGTAGAGACCATAGCAATTAGAGAATACAAAGCACAATTAAGTTATCTTGCTTTTCAGGGCTTCACAGAAGACAAAATGGAATTTGTCAAAGCCAGAAACCACTTGCATAGCTGAAGTTTAGTAATTGGTAGTTTTAGCCAAAACCCCACAGAGCAACTGCTGGCTCAGTAGTGCAGACAGCTTGCCCTTTGTGGATTCTACCCAGGGCTGCCAAACTTCCTCAGCTGGGCTGGGAGCTTAAAAAATGACCCTAGAGGGAAACGCAAATGGAGCTGAAGCTGCTCAGGCGATCCCTTGGTGAACCCATGGTTCCTCTGTGGAGTGGGAAAAAAAAAATCACTATTTATAATGTGAAACTAATCCCCAGTTAATCCCCTCTGTGTGTGAGAGTCTATGTGTGAAGTGCCTTTTTAATTACTCTAAACAGGGAGAACTGCCACCCATCAGCATGCATTAGCAGTACCCACAGGGAGCCTTTGCCTCAAATCTGGGAGCTGTGTTGTCCAGCCTAATGTCCCCCAAGGGAGCAGTCCCATCCCCATTTCCTGCAGAAGAAATCCCTCCTGTGCCCCTCCTTAGAGGGCAGAGGATTCAGGCTTTGCAGTCACTCCTGAGACAAGAAAACAGCACAGCTGCAGGTCATCTGTGCATTGTGGCCTCCTGTGGGAGCTTAGATGTCATCAAATGCATTGTTTCACAAATGAAAGGTCATCTAAACTCCTAGCATTAAGATTTCTAGTGGGCTTTGCAGTTAGTTTTTTTTTTTTTTTTTTTTTAGCTAAATGGAGAGTTCTTATATCTGAAGGATTTCCTTGGTAGATCTCATGGCTTATAAGACAAGAGTGATTTTCTTCCTGCCAAGTACACTATTCAGTGAGACAGGAATTCTAAAGCATTATTTGCTGCAGCTATGTGTCACTTTCCACTTTTTCTATAAATGTAATGAAACAGGAGAGTGCTGAAGGAAAACTTTAGGGTGTATGTTTGCGTGTATGTGCATCTGTGTGTATTTCTGGGCTTAGAATCATGTTGTGGGGTGGGGGAGATGGCTCAGTGGAATAAGTGCTTCCCTGGCAAGTACAAGGGCCTGAGTTCAATCCCTGGTTCCACCAAAAAGGAAAATTAAAAAAAAAAAAAAAAAAGAACCATGTTGTGAACACATCTATTATCCTCTTTAGAGGTCATCTTGAAAGTCTTCATTTAATGAAGATCAGAATGGCCTTAGCCCATCTCATTTTTCTATTACTTGATCATACTTTGCATTCTTCAAATTGAGAGCTCAGTTTCCATGAGAGCATGATTTGGTGATAGGAGACAGAAAGGCAAAGGCTACTGAAGGGTGAAAGTAAGAGGAGAAAGAGGAGTAGAGAAGAAAGGAGGGGGGACAAGGGGAGGCAAAGGAAAAGTGGGAAAGTGGGGAGGAGAGAGGGCTAGAAAGAGAGAAAGGAGTAGAGAGCAGAAAGGGAAAAAGGATGGGGAGGAAAGTGAAGAGGAGACAAGGACTGAGAGGGGACCAGGGGGATGCAGAGGTTGAGGGAGGAAGGGAGAGGCTGACTCTTTCAGTGAATTGTCATTTGGCCATTTCCAGGATTTATCAAACAAAAATCTCTTAAGTAAACCAAATCTCCTTCTGCAAATAAACAGCAAATGATTAACAGGCTAAATAAGTTCCTTTTGAACAAGGGAATCCAGGAGTTGGCAGTTGGATTTATTTCCCTCCTGGAGGCAATTTTCACACATGCCGTCTAAATCATTGCTTACTGAAGCTGTTTATTTAATTATTTAGTGTGGCGAATGCAGGCCAGATGTTACATAGGCAAGGCCAACAATCCAGTTGTGTGTGGAGCAGCATGTCTGTGGATTACAGGTTCTCGTGGAGGAAGGTCCCAGTCACTGGGGGCTGAGCACCACAGGTAGTGGTCCTGGGGAGGGGTGCTGTCCTTAGTAAAAAGGACTCTTGGCACAAAGGCATCTGTTTCCCTGTATCTCGGTGATCAGTGGGGCTCCAGGAATTTTAGTGACAGTAACATTTCATGGTTTTTGGACAAGTGGCTTCTCAAAATTTCCATCTGGATACTTTTCATTTAGCCCTGAAGCCAAACAAATGGCATTTCATCTGGAGGTATAACAATGCCATACAGACAGACAGATGGACAGACAGACACACAGACACATAGACAGACACACATACACACAGACAAACTGACAGACAGACACACAGACAAACCGACAGACAGACACACAGACATATAGACAGACACACACAGAGACACACAGACAGACAGACAGACAGATAGACAGACAGACACACAGGCACAGACACACAGACAGACAGTCACACACACACACACACACACCACTCACCCTCTCCCCCTCCACAGTGGGATGCATAATGCATGTTTATCACTTTGGGGCATCTTCAGTGGGGACACTGATCACACCGCACATGACACCATGGCCATGAGGCCCATGTGTATTGTTACTAAGAATAATCAATCTTTGTTTAAATTTTAAGAATATGCAGCTTAAAGCCCTGTAGCTCCCTTTTCCAGCTGTAAGAAGATACCCTATTTTAAAAGAATCACACAAACATCTCATGGATATATCTGCATCTTGCAAATATGTTGGTCCAAAGTGAACACATACAACAACCATGGCATGGATTCAAACTATCACTAAAAATCCCTTTAAACCCCTAATGAAGAGTGTGTGGCTCTCCACATATCAGCTTCCTCAGTCTGTCCAACATGTCCTGTGTTTCTTCCAGCACTGCAGTTGGGAGCTTTGTTGAGACCCAGGTGAATGAGCTGGCTTGAATTAATGGGCCATGAGCTACGAAATTTTGTTTCTCTCTTGGGCAGCTGTCACTGGATCAGTGGGTAGGCGTAAACAGTGAACCGCTAAGGCTGTCTTTCCATTCTCAATGCTGTAATGAGGTTAACAGACCTTCTTACCAAGGTGCTTCATTTGACCTGTAAGTCTACACTTTCTGAGTTCTGAGCATGGACTAGGTGTCTCCAGGGTCCTTCTTTCCTTACCTGTTATCAGCTGCGTTAACGCTTTAGTTTGATCGTTGAGAATGTTCACAGTTACATTTCTGGCAGATTTGAAGTACAGGGCACTACCCTGCAATGAGAAAGCAGAAGAGATGTTTGAAAATGCTGCATGTCCAAGTGAAAGGACCACCACAGATTCACTAACTGATTAAGCCAGTTTTAGCCAAGTTTCAATTGATTCATCTTGAGTTGAACATCCCAAATATGTTGTAATCTCCACACATGTGAAAATTAGTAGGCACATACCCCAAGTAGAGCCCCCCAAAACAGATACAGGGCGCGCACACACACACACACACACACACACACACACACACACACACAAAGTAGCTTTCTCTGGAAAACACACGAAACACATTATTACAGTCGAATCAGCAACAACTGGGACACAGAGCCGTTTAAGATCTTAGTGAGGACATGAGCTAGCCCTCTAGTTTACAGTTTTGCACAGAGTCTAGAGAGGCAGGCTAGAAGCTGGAGTGAAACACCCCACAGTCCCACAGTCAACCGCATGACGCCTCTGCGGAAATGGCTGCAGTGCAAGCATTCGAAATGCAAGAGATCTGTCACCTCTGCCCCCTTGCCCCCTGTTTTGGTTTTATAATTCTTTGCTTCCATGAACTCCGGGCCACCGCTCATTTCCTCTTCAGCAAAGGAATGCTGGACTCTTTTACCGCTGACCTGGGTCAGGGGGCAGCACTCCTCCTCTTCCAAGGGTCTCATGGCAAGTGCTTCAGGGAGGCTTTGAGACATGAAGTCTCTTTTGTAATTACTGTACTCTGTTGTTTTGTGCAAAAAAGTCCTAGACAGCATGGAAAGAGGAAAGGCTAGAATTCCAAGAAAACGTTCCCACTCATCTATCTGTGAAGAGGATATGAAAATTTCATAGCATTTAACTTTTTATTTTAAATCTTATATAATCTTAATATGTCATGATGTATTATTCTTCCTTTGTTTTATCCTTCCCACTACAATCATTTGAAAATGATTCTTAATTTGCTATAAGTACGAGAAGGCTAGATGTGCCCCAAAGTTCACTGCTTGCTTTTTGCCAGGCTTATGCTGTTCAGCTACCTCCTTGGACCGGCCATTGCCTGCTAACCTCTGCTTTATTTTTAGTTTTATTTTTTTATTTGTAGGTTAGGACAGGGTGTGCAGGGTGTACAGGGTCTCTCTGCATAGATCAGACTTGTAGTTATCCTCCTACTTACAGCCTCCCAAGTGCCGGGATTCTAGGTATGCACTACCATGCCCAGTTTCAATCACCATCTCAGTGAACCCCAAGGGTCGAACTCCCAGCCCCTGTGTCTGCCTAAGCAGACACTTTAATCTGATGAGCTCTTTGGCCAGTCCTCTAGCCCCTGCTTTAGGGGCTATCCTTTTTACTGATACCTGCTAGCATCATCTACTGGTTACTGGGAAAAAGAATTGCTCAGTCACTTCTGTTTTTCTAAACATTTGTCAGCACATGGTATAGTCTTGTCCAAACACATGAAAACAACTATCCTACAAACAAAGCACAGCTAAATCCTTACCTTCGATGTTACTGTCTAACAGGGGCAAGTACATTAGGCAGTGAATACTAGAACAATTAGGGAGCTGCAAAGTATTTGCAGACTTTCCTAGAGGAATAGTCAACATGTGTGTGATTTTAACAACTAGAAATGAAAAACAAAGCTCAGCAAGGTAAGTGAGACTAGGTGCTCAGTGTCCTTCTAGTTATAAAACTAGTGAGGTGGGGCCTGGATTACAGCCCAACACGTGAGTATGGATTTCACAATGGAAATGAGGAGATGAAAAGGTGACCATTGAACACTGGCTATGGTTAACTGCTGACGTGGAAGGCCAGCATCCATAACCCACTCAAGCCCTGAGTCATCAGACAACCTTGAGTGAGAGCTACTGACCTGGTACCTGGGAAAGAGGGTGACTTGTGATACATCAGGTAATGAGGATTCATTACAAATCCCCACAATTTACAATTCAATCTCCCCTTTTCTTATTTGAAATTAGAGCATGAAAGAAGTACCTGTAATATAATATTTTATTTTTTTCTGAACATAAGGAAACAAATACTACCCTAAAACAGTTTTCTATTGTTTCAGAGTCCCAGGGTTTCTATTTAAAACTTCAAAGGTGTTGAAGTGAATCATACATTCAGAACTTGGAATCAGGGCAGGTGATGGTACATTTCTTGAGGTTCATGTCCTAAAATTTCTCTTCATGTATTCAGCAACCTCGCCCTGCAGAGAAGAGTGGCCTGAACTCAGAAAACAGGACCAGTTTCCCTCACACGAACTCTCCGGAGAGTCTGCTCACCCCTTGGGGCTTGCTTCTTCTCACTCTTCACCACACACACCAGCACCATCACCAAGCTCACTGGGGTCCTCGTGCAACTCTCTCTGCCAGGGAGACGCCACAGGAGGCCTGCAGGCAAGCTGGTTTCCAGCCCAGCTCTGTTGCTCTCATGCTACGCGATGCTGATCTGGTACTTCATTATTTCATTTCTTTACATTTTCATGCCAATATTAGTTATTAAATGCATGAGTCATGCTTAACTTGAAATTTCAAGTGTAAAATTATGAGAAGCCATATGGTGTCCTGTCAGGCACACATGAAGTCTTCAGTAATTCTTAGGGCATAGAAGGGAGGGAGGTAAGAGAGTAGTGGTGACACAAAAGGAAGAGAGACAGATAAAAAGAGGAAAAAGGTGGGGAAAAAGGAATAGGAGGGGAGAAGTTAAGAAGGAGAGAGGCGGAGAAATGGTTCCAAATGTTAATTATATCGCTGACTTTCCCAACGTCTAGGGAGAGTACAGCAAGGCTTGCTTGCTTCTGCAGCAGTCTGTCCCCATCTTTCAGGGGGTCTCTCCCTACACACATGTAGCTCATTAACTCTCAATCTCAAGTACTATCTACCTGCCCTTACTAATATTCAAAAACCCTATAATCTAAAGATCTCATACCAGCTTTGCTCGAGGTATATAGCCAGAGATACAATAAAACTACTCCATTTCATTACCATGTCAAAATATAGCTTAGCACTAATTGTTCTAATGTGCTTGGGAAACAGAATGTTTGCTACACTGAGGTTTAAACCAGGACTGTCACTTTTATTTGGAACATGTGCAAATCTTCAGGTACACATAACACAAAGCCTTCCAGGAAGTGCAGCCCAGCTAACATGTGATGAGCCTCACATTGTGACCGTGTCCCTGTGGTTTTTAGTTTGCTGTCTTTTGCTACCAAGTTCAGACAACGAACTAGAGTAAGTAGTCCTTTGCTCTCCCATCATCACTGCATTGTCCTGCATACTATGCCATTCACCACCATGTCTAGCTATCTGAGCTCAGGGCAGCCTTAGAGGATAAAGGGCTTGCAGGTAGCTGTCCACAGGCAAAGAAGTCTGGCCATCTACCCCTGTGGATACAGGCTGGTCAAGTCAGTGTGCAGCCAATCAGCCTGAGATTAATCTGGACAAATAGGCAGGTACATGGGAGATGCAGAAAGCAGGCAGCATGCCATCCTCTCTGCTGGAGGAAGGAAGACAGTCCATGTCCACACTCTGCTCAAATAACTGAACTCCATGTGGTGCTGGAATCCTCAGCACACAAATATTTTGATGGAAAAGAATCACACATGGCTCTGTTACTTTAAAGTAGAATAAGCACTGGGAAATCAAACCTTTGCTTGATGACATGGGGGCCATTGAAATGGACACTATATTCCATCATGTCCTTTAGGGCTACTATATGAGTGTGGCTATGTGAATACTAAACATTCCATCACACTTAAAAATTGCTGTATCTGATTAAAAATATATTATTTATTCCTGCATGAAAATAGAATGTGTAAATGTCAAATGCTATAAGTCTTGTAACAAAGAGGAGCAATCTACCCGTCACATGATTACAAGAGATTTTAACTGGCCTGGGTGTTTCTTCAGATGATTCTCTGCCAGTGGCCAGAAATACTCTCTGCTGTGCCACCTCTAGATTCTCCATTTTCAGATGTTATCCATTTAATTTGTCCAGTGCTCTAAACACCATGGAACTTGGGTGAAGTCAATGTGTAAAATTTTACTTTGTTCCTCTCATTCCATACCCTCAATTTATTTTTTTCTGTATATTTTTAGGAAAGGTCTACAGGGTGTTCAGGGTCTTACTACTAAATCGGACTCATAGTGATCCTCCTATTTACAGCCTCCCGAGAGCTGAGATTACAGGGGTATACCACCATGCCCAGTCTCAATTGCCATTTCACAGCCCTCTCTGGGAGGGCTGGCACAGCAGGCCTGGGAATCGAATCCTGGCCCCTGAACCTGCTTGCAGGTGCTTTAACCTACTGAGCTATTTGGCTGACACTCCATACCCTGAACTTGAGACCTATACAACATCTGGCTCCCACGCTCTTCCAGGGCTCTGCATTATCTCATAATTCTGGTTTTGCCAGTTCAACCACTCATTATATATCCCCTTTGGATCTTATAGGAATTTTTAAAAACTATGTTTCTTATCTATTATTGTTTATATTTCTTTTCTCTATGCCCCTGTGAATGTATTCCCTCCCTCATTTCTGTCTTTTTCACTGGATTTTTTGAAGCAATCAGGATGTCCGAACCCTTATGGTTATCACTGTCTCTAGAGAAGCTTCACATTACAGCTTTCATAGTAGAAAAGCTGGTTGCAGTTGTGTGCAAATAAAGAGCCAGGAGCAACTGGCCCCAGACCCAAGAGCATCTTTGACACATCCTCCATACATTAATGGCACACGTGGAACACGTCAGATCTCCTTCTAGGCTGTAAGGAATGGAAATACGAATGACCTTTATCTTTAGAAAGCATCTAGCCCAGAGGAGACTGAGTGAGCACAAAATAACTACCACAACAAATGCGATAACACCTCAGTCAAGATTTATGCTCTCCTGTAGGAGAGGCCCGGATTTTGCTATTTGCATTTCATCGCTGCCGTTATCACCCCAGTCTGTTTTGACATGATGTGGCTGCGAGAAGGTTCTTATCTTGATGATCCTACACTGTAGCACATTTCCTTGCCCTTGGAGGAGCTAAGTACCTGCTCTGGGAATTTTTGACGCTCTGAGAAAACAACCCACACCAATGCTTCTTCTCTCTGATACTAAGCTGGGTACTAGTGGAAGCTGCCCTTGCAGCGTGAGGATGCAGGGTGCAAGCTCTAGGGTCAGGTAGCTCAGGCTTTTGTCACCTCCACCTCTTTGGGAAAGATATGACCTGCAGTGCATGAATCCTGTTTCTATGAAGTGAAGTTCAAGGCCATAGGTCATGGTGAGGAAAGGAGAAAAATATGTGCAAAATGCCTGCACAGCGGGCAAAAACATGCTTCAAAATTGTGAACAAGGCAACACAAAACTACGTGAGAGGGCTCCTGAGAGGCAAGACGGGTCTACTCCTGACCAAGAAATTCACAGCGTGAAGCTGGAGCATCTGAGACGTCAGAAGAAAGGATGTGCTCCACAGATACACCCCTAAGCCTCACGTTGGTGGGGGATGCCAAAGAGCATTCCATACAAATATGAATACATGGATAAATAAATAAATAGGGAAGGATAGTCAGGTGTTCTATCTAGAAGAACTCCAGATAATTTGAACAGATAATGCTTTACCCCTTAAGGTAGAATTTGCAGGGCCTTCATTTAAATAGGGCAGTACAGAAAGAGAGATATAACAATAACTTCCTCTCAGAAACATACAAGACCAAGCGACCTCAGGCAGGTGGCCAAGGTCACAATATGAACACTGACAATAAATCATGCTAGAAGCAGGTGTCCTTGACGAGCTGAAATAAATGGTGCTTTCGCTCGGTGTGCTCCCTCTCCAAATCCCTTAACCAAGGTAATCATAAAAAGAAGTGCTGGTTAGAGGCTGTTTAACCATGAAGCTAACCAGCACATCTCACAAATGTTATGGGCATCAAAACCAAAGAAAATCTGAGATACTGTCACCAGCCAAGAAGAGGCTAAGGAGACAATAGAACTAAATACTTTGGGATTGGGGTTCTTAGGGAAATGACGTTAAGTAAAACACCAAACATCTAAAAAGGGGTGGGTTTTAGCTACTAAAACATTAGCAATATATCGTTATCAATGCATTAATTGTATCCAAATGTAATTACTGACATTGGACGTTAAAAATGGGAAAGTCTGGGATATACAGGACCATTCTACTATCTAACTTTTTTCCAAAAATAGAACTATTGTAAAATTTTAAAAAAGTTTTTTGAAAACTATATTAAGACAGACAAATTCTTTTATTCAAAGTTTAAAACTGATCACAGAATTTAATGCAAACTGTAGTGTTCCACACACTGAGAAAAAAATAATAGGAAAAAATCTCCAGAATCACAAATAAGACAAAGAGTATTTATTTATTATATTTAGGGCAAGGTCTACAGGGTTTACAGGGTCTCACTATGTAGATCAGACTCCTATGGATCCTCTTGTTTACTGCCTTTCCAATGCTGGGATTATAGGCGCATGCCACCACACCCATTCTCAGTTGCCTTCTCAGTTCACCCTCAGGGTGGGGCTGGCACTGCAGGCCCAGGTAAGTGAATGAAGTCTAACACATAAACGTTGCCTAGTTTCTCTTATAGGAGAACTCCATTATATAAATAAAGTGAAAAATTAAAGACAACAGGAAATAGTGAGATCGACCTTCTCTGTTTGGGAAGGGAACTGAGAGATGGAGGAGGAGAAAGAGGAGGGAAGTGAAATTTAAAGGCAAGGCACAGGGCTGGCAAGGTAGCTCAGCAGACTAAGCACCTGCTTAGGCAAGCTCAAGGACCAGGGTTTGATTCCCAGCACCATACGCCATACCAGCCCTGCCCCGTATGCTGGCTCATACGCACACTGAGCCAGCTACAGAGACTGGGCACGGTGGTGCATACCTGTAATCTCAGCCCTGTGGGGGTGCATGGGCAAGGCAGCCAAATTCTAAGATTTAGAATTTCAGAAAGAGGCCCTGGAAGAAGTCTGACATAGCACAGGTGAGTAATTCCCCATTTGGTTTGATCACATTAGAAAATTCTCCCTTATGCTGAAAACACTTTTTTCCCCCATAGGATTTTTATTCAAGAATTCTCAAAGAGTCGTCCCTGGGGCATCTCACAGCAGCTTTTCACCCACGGTTCTCCTTGGTCATCCTTCCTTGTGACCAGGAATCGGATGATAGGAAGCCCCTGGCTTCTCTTTGGCAAGTAGCACAGTGAGCTCACTGCAGACTGATGCTGAGCGAGACGACATAAACTCTTGCTGTGCCTGGGAAGCAAAAAACTGACACAAACTCAGATTTGTCTTTAAATTATTTTATTCTATTTTTACTTTTTCTGTACTTAGAACAGGGTCAACAGGGTCTATAGGATCTCCCCACGTAGGTTGGACTCCCAGTGATTCTGCTGTCTTTAGCCTCTCAAGCGCTGGGATTACAGTGGTGTACCGGCCTCAATCAGGGGCGATTGAGACGCCCAGTCTCAATTGCTATCTCAGTGCACCCCAGGGGTGGGGCTGACATGGCATGTCTTGGATCGAATCCCAGCCACTGTGCTCTGCCTAAGCAGGTGCTTTAGATCACGGAGCTATTAGGCGGGCCTCATTCATTCATTCATTCATTCATTCATTCATTCATTCATTCGTTCGTTCGTTCGTTCGTTCATTCATTTAGAAAAGGCCTTTCTAAGGAAGAGACATTTTAGCTGAGACCACAGGGATGAGAGAGATCAGGCACTGTTTTGGAGCCATGAAGTCTGTTCTACTGTCTGTGTACCAGCACCATATTTTTCCTCCTCCAGTGGCTCCAGGATAATTCTAAAAACCTGATAGCTCTGTCCACCTTTCTTCTCTTACATGTAGCCCACCTTAAGGGATTTAACCATTTTGTTCTCCAAAACTGAGAAGTCACTGAAGGGCATAAGCCTATTGTCAAATGACAACAATTTGCACTGATTTTCATTTAAATGTTGTGTGAGCTTTGTGTCACTACAACAGAGCACGCAAAACTAGCGATTTATAACAAAATACGGTTGTTTAGCCCACAGCTTTGGAGGGTTCAGTTCATAAGATGACAGTGACACTGGCTTGGGCCTTTGCTGGGGATGCCACCTCATGGTGGGAGCTTATTTCTGAGTGAACTCTCACATCTCAAATAGGAGTCAGGAGGAGAGACACTAAGATCCCAGAATCCCCTGTGAGGTGGTGGGGAGCTGGAGTTGGTGCTGCGCAGGGCAGTCCTTCAATTTGCCGCACTGCCATGTATCTGAATATGCTAACCTATTTAAACAGAAAATTAAAATGATATACAAAGAAAAATTTAATTTTCTGACATTTATTAAATAAAAATACAGCAATTTTTAATGCTAAAGTAGAAAATCAAAATGACCTATAGAGAAAATTTGATAATTTTTACGTAGATATATTCACCACATTAAATATAAAGCTCAATACAAGTATGCTGCAAAATTTCCGCAGCATTCTAACAGCCAGAAAGATGTTTGTGGGTGCCAGATCCAGTGTTCAGGTGCCATTTTTATTCTAGGCCATCTCATTGGTCAGCGCAGTGACTCTCATCCCAAGTGACCAACTGCCCAGGAATTACATAGCCGGGCAGCAGTGGTGGAAATGTATGGAAACCACTCCGTATGATGGTGTGTGTTACGGTTTGTGTCTAGCTGTCCCCACGAAGCCTCATGCAGTCAATGGGGTCTGGTTCTAGAGTTTGTGATTAATTCATGATCCAAGGCTGGGATTATTGGTCTGAGTACTGCTGGGACTGTGGGTGTGAGTGCTACACACACCCTGGGGCAGAGAGCCTGGAAGTAGTATAAAGACAAGAGAGAGGACTACACCTGCCACTGCTGCTGCTGCTCCTCCCATTTGCATTTGATCTTTGCTGTTTTCCACCACCATGAACTGCTGCCCTTTTGCATCTGGTACTCTGTCTCGGAGCCAGTCAAGTACGGACTGAAACCTCTATAAACTGTGAGCCAAAAAACCTTGTCTTCCTTAATTTTGTGTGCCGGTTATTTTGTTCCAGCAATGACAGAAAAGCAACTAAAACAATGAATAAGTTGTCCTGTAGCTACAGATGCTGCTGCTACCAGACAGGCAGAGGAAACAGCTAACCATCAGAGCTCCAAAAACTATAAAGTATTATCATAAAATGCGTAACAAATATGATAGCAATAAACTGATATAAGTACAGGAGATATTTTTTTAAAAGATTACTTAAAGATGTTGCAAATGTTGCACAAAGTACATTCATAAAAAATGAATATTTTAAGACTATAATAAGCTGCAGAGGAACTATTAGTATTTTGATACATTCAAATCTATGCTGAGTTAAAATGGAATACATTTTACAACACAGTGCAGTTATTGTTGTGACCCATAATGTAGTCTAAAAACTGCTAACTGGGATGGGGCTCCCGCTGCCCTGCACCCAACTGCCACCCAGGACACACCCTGATGGCCTAAGGCCCCTCCTCACTAGGATCCACCTGCTAAGTGGCCACAGTACCTTCCAATGCTACCACTTTGGGGACTCAGCCTTTACCAGTGGGTCTTTGAGGGATGTTGCCATGGTCAAACACGGCAGGTATGAGCACCCTGATTTGCTTGTGGGCATCACCCAGAAAAGGACTAGAGTAAGAGGCCAGATGGGAACCTACTTAGCCTCCCACATTAGAAAGGATGGCAGCCTGAACCAACCTGGGGTCAGGAGAGGCAGGGACAGGAATCACATGCTTCTCTGACAAGGGCTGGCAGCTGATTGGCTGTGGGCATGAAAACCAGGGCAAAATCAAAGATGAGCCTTGCATTCAATGACACTGCAGGGTGATAGCCAGGGCCTGAGCTATGAACAGTGGGTGCACAAGGCAATATTTGAAGAGTCTTACAGGTACAAGGTCAGGCATTTGAAAATTCAACTTGGAAAATGCTGCATTATGAGATATCCGGGAGGCCTGTTGCACTGGTGTGGTGCAGTGGGCGTTTCTTTCAATCCCGTATCATATCTTTTCAATCCCATTGTAAAGTCTCCCTAGATCCTAAAAGCATCTTTTAAAAAATGCTCACAATTACACTGTATCGGCTGTCAACTTTCATGAGAAAGTCTGCATTTCCATGTTGATTCTTTCTGGCAGCTCAGAATTTGCTTTCTGTGCTCCCTAGGCATGTTACTGGGGATGCTGTGAGACAGCAGATGTATTAAAATGCAACTGGTAACTTGAAGGTAACATCTCAAGTCAAATTTCTCATAGTTTGAAGGTTACAAAGACTTCAAACAACCTTCTTAGGAAGCAAAATCTCAGTACTTTTCTCTCTCTCTCCTCTCTTTGTCTGTCTGTCTCTCCCTTTGTTTCCAAATGCTGGTATGTGGAGGTTAATTTACATATTTTGATTCTTGCATAATCAAATAAGAAGGAGAGATAAAAATTACCAATTACTTCTAATTTCCTAGTTGAGGTTTCTGAAGTACAGCTGACAGAGAACAATGGGCTTGGCATGCTTTCTTCCTTTGAAGTGAAGTCAGACAGAAAGGCTAACTGGAATCCTGATGGGCGGAAAAGAGCCCAAGCGACAGAGTGTGGTGTGGACTCCAGTCTGAGAAAAGGCAGGACTGGGAAGGATGGCTTTTCAGATGTGCCAAGCAGTAGGTGTTTTACCCTTGCTTGGGAAGCTGGGGCCACAGCTCACCTACACTCCCATGTAGGCTGGCACAGTGCTAGGAAATGTGACAGAGCAGTGATGAGGTGGGTCGGGGCCCTGTGCTCTATTCAGAAAGGCAAAATCAAGACTTTTGTAATAACCTAAACTTTACATGTCATGTTGTATGTGACAATGCTCAACCATCATTAATATATATATGATATATATCATATATATTATACATATATGAAATATATCATATATAATGCATCTATCTATCTATCTATCTATCTATCTATCTATCTATCTATCTATCTATCTATCTACATAATCTCAGCTAACAAATTCATGTTCACAGCACAGGAAGTGACACCTCTGGTAAAGGCCTAAACCTTCTGCTGTGTGTTTGCAGTGAGCTGCAGGAAACTTTTCTATAACATCTAAATAGCCATTTTTATTTTAAAAGCATTTGCTCCTCTCCCTTTCCCCCAAAAAAGTGTTAGTAAAGAAAAACTTTATGACACTTAGCATGCCCTTCCCTACCTTCTAACTTCAGAGTTCACATCAGCATTTTTCTGGCCCTGAGAAGTCTTACATTAACAGAAACTGTTCGTCTTGGGTACCCAACAGAGTCAATATTTATTTAGTCATAGTTACTTCTTAAATTGCATGTCAACAGGCAGTACCACTGGACCTACCTGGAGAAATGCTACCTTACGGACTGCTTAGATACACAGGTTGTGGTTTTCATACATGAGTTTTCTTCCTTGAAAGCATAAAGAGCATGATGGGCTCTCTCTGATGTTTGAGAGGAGGCTTAATGACCATAGTGCCAGTGAGCTGTTATAGAGGAGAGACTGAGGCTAGGTAGGGGGCTTGCAGGCCTCAGGCAGACTCACACCCTGGTAAATTGCAAGGAGAAGATTGGGCTCTAAAAGCTGAGCCTCCTTCCTGCCCCACTGCTACAGGGTGCGCAGTCCATTCTGTAAATGTAAGAGTGGTGATTGTGGCTCTGGCATGGGTTGGGACACTCAGGGAAATCCTAATATTGGGGAGAGACTGGAAAAAAAATAGTAAGCAAAGGGCCCCTACATGCATAGAGTCAGCTCTAGCTCTCCCCTCATGCAGCCAAACCGTCCCATATTGAGCCATTATATCCAACAACACTGAGGCTGAAATGCGCTTGAACACAGGTTCTGAGACCAGTACAGACAAACACTGTTCCACTTTTGCTCCTTGTCCTAGAAAAGTCACAGGTCAGAATTCTCTGGGTTTGTCCACATGTTGCCAGTGGAGTCCTGCATGGATGCCGGCCTTGAGCTCGCTGCCTGCAAGCACCATCGGGTCTGGGTGCTCACGTCTGGATTCCTCCACTCCATGCCCACAGTGTCCCTCCTTCCCTCAGTGTGGGCAGGCATGCTGCTGCTCTACATTCTGACCTCTCAGAGCTGGGTATGTGGCATTCTCAAGGGTCTAAAACATGTCAGAAAAGTTTGGGTAGAGATGTGCTGCAGCCTTTCAGAAAACTGTGAGGAGATCAGAGCTGCTTACAGGGCATGCAGGACAGTAGCTGAGTAGGGTCAGGCTTAGGGTGTGCAAGAGACACACTTCAATTTGTGTCAGGAGAAATATCCCCGTTCGAATGCTGGCTGGCTGGCCTGATGGAGACAACCTCCTGAAAAATGAGGCTGAATGGCACCAGGAAATCAGGACAAACAGGCACACCCCAGCCCACTACACCCAGGGCCACACACTACTCTTAGCAATGTGTGCTGAGGTCCCACCTGACTTCAAAAGTGCCACATCTTGAATTGAATTCCAGCTTTGCCACTTCTGATTCAGTAGTCCTAGCCTATACCTCTGCAGTTTCCTTAACTGGAAAACAGGGATAATAATGTGGAAAATGGCATTAAAGACTAACTCTTTCACAGAGCTGAAAAGATGAGATGAAACACTTTATGTAAGGAATTTACCGCAATGGTTATACTTTTGAAGGCATATTTTAGAATAAGGTGCTCATCACAAGGCTGGTGTTTGGTAAACCCTTTGACCCCCGCCAGCTGTCAGAGATGGCAGGATGTGAAAAGTTGGTGCCTTGGAAGTGGTGATTGACATCTGATGCTAGGCAGGCAGGCTGGGGCCACACCTGGCTCTTTCACACTAGCTGTGTAAGTGTGGGTGGAGGTGATTTACTCCAAGTCTCTGTTCACTGTTTCTTCACCTAAGAAGTTTGGAGGAGAAAGCACAGATCCTGTCTCATAAGCTGCTATGGGAACTAGGATCACATGGATGGGTGAGGCAACCCAGAATCTAGTAGAGTGAGGACACTGCCCAGTGAAATGGCAACCGGCATGGTGCGTGTGTGTGGCCATCTGTGTTATGACTAAGGAGACGTGAAGAGCTACCTTGAGCACAAGAGGTCTCTGAAGGTTCTATGGCGAATGCTGTTGCTTCCCATGAACTTTCTGCTGGGAAGAGGGGTACACACCACCTGCTGTGGGGAAGCGGATCTGGGCAGCATGGGACAGGCTAGGGAGCTGCTGATTCCATGCAGAAGTGTAAAACACTGCATCTATGTGGGTCCTAAGTCAGGCTCACTTAGAGAGGGCATTCATGATGGGTAGGCACAATGGTAAAGGAAGCAGTCAAAATATTTCATGGTTTGGCTGGGGGTATAGCTCAATATCACAGTGCCTGTCTTGCATGCATGAGATTCTGAGTTCAATTCCCAGGGCCAGAAAATAAAATCTCCATGGTTGGATGGAAAATCTTTACAACTTTATAGAACATGACCTAGAAGTTTGGCTTATTACCTAAATCTAGGACTGTGACCTTCCTACACTGACTTTAACCTTGTATCTCCTAAAGAAATGGCACACCAGTGCTTATTAATTTTCTTGGTCAAGGAAGAAAGAAGCATATATTTTTGTAGGATTATGAAAAATCACAACTATGTAGTATGTTCAGAATCATAAATATAAAATATAGAACTGTGCCCCTAAAAGTATGCAACATTCAAAAAGTATTAAAAATAGGGGTAGGATGGAAGTTTCTTAATTGTTTTGTGGGCTCTTCCTTCTTGCTCTGTCAAAACTTCTGGGCAAGTAAAAAAGAAAAGAAATGATTTCAGAGTTTACACTAAACCTTTGAAAAGACAGTTCAAGTTTTATAGGATAAGCACAAATGTTTGGATTTTCACACTTAGCTAGTGTGAAGTTTATATTAGCTTGATAGATAAGATCTGGTATCAGAGGATATCATGTCTTCTCTGCCATAAATTTTCATTGAGTTAGTTTGAGTCCATTTCACCTCATAAGATAAGGGTCCTAAATTCCTGGATAATTCTGCAGAAGAATGATGGTATTCTATAGTAGGTACTTTGACTTATAGATGCTTAAATCAATTTTTCACTTAAGAAATATAGGAAGAATTGATTAAAGACTAGAGATCGGGTCATGTTTTCATGGGCCCTTTGGCTCCTAGCTCATTGCAATACTGGGCTACAACAGTAAAGATTAATGGAAAACCAGGAAATTATGGCAAGAATAAAAAAATAATAATTCTTTACATCCACTGGAATGGCCATTAAGAAATGAAAACAAAACAACATATTGGCAAGTATGTACATAGCAGAACTCTCATATATTCCTGGAATGTAAAATGGTATGACCCTCATGAAAAACAGTTTAGCCCTTCATTAATAGATTAAGCATTGCCATATGAGTTAGGAATTCTAGTAGATATTTACACGAAAGAATTGGAAAAGTTTGCAATCCCAAAACTGGAGAAGACTGGGTCAAGAAGATCACAAGTTGGACAAGTTAAAGGCTTAGCAAGATTGTGTCTCAAACAAAGAAAAATAGGAACTGGGGGTAAAGCTCAGCAGTCTAAGCACCTGCCTGATAAGTGAAAGGGCCAGAGTTTGAGCCACTGTACCACATGCTGTCCCAGCCTGAAACCAGGCACGGTGGTTCACACCCATAATGCCAGCACTGGGGAGGCTGAGACGCAATGAGCACTACAACACTGAACTGCATAGTGAGATCCTGTATCAAAAAAATAAATAAATAGGCTGAAATATAGCTCAATGCAAAGACCTTAAGCTCATTCTTCATTACCAGAAAGACACAGATAAATAGAAGAGTTGAGAACAGGTATTGAAACATAAATGTGCAGACAATTGATCACACAGCACTATTCATAAAACTTAAGGGTAGAGAACAGCACAAATATCCATCACCAGACAAATGAATAATGCTGATGTGGAATATTCCACCTATAGAATATTATCCACATAGAAAAGGGATAAAATATATAAACATGGATGAATCATGAAAATCTTATTTGAGTAAAAGACCCCAAAGGTCACATATTGTAGAATCCTAGTGGGTAAAACATACAGCGTAAGCAAATTCAGAGAAACAGAGGGTGGATTCTTGGCAGCGGCTGGGGGAAGAAGTAAGTGCTTAGTGAGTACAGGGTTTATATTTAGGGTGATGGACTATGTGGAACTTGAAGGATGAAGTCATAGAAACAGGCCACGGCAAATTTATGTGTAGCCTCAGAAGTAGAAAGAGCCATTAGTGTTTGCTATGATGAGAGAGAAAAATGAGGTTTACTGCTAGAGGAGAGGAATGTTGGAATAGAGGAAAAGAGAGCATGCCACAAAGATTAGGAGTGGATGGTAGAGCAGGTTGCTGTTTATGGCAGATCTTAGATGTACTTTTCTAAGCACACATGTTGAAAACTAAAGTGGCTGTTGACCTAACTGGAATATAATATATGACCGAAAGCTGAGAGTAGAGTAAAAAGAAGGAATATTTCAGAAGTAAGAGTGAGGAATTTGTTTTAAAAAGAAGCTAGGAAAAAATACTAAAGAAGAAATGCAAACCAGGATGTCAGGAACACAAATCTCCAGTACACTCCCGACCTAATCAAATGAGTGCTACTTACAAAAATAAGTATTTGAGACAAAACTACAAACATAAGACGAAATAAAGATAGGGTGAACAGACACTGCAGGTGAGAGCTAAAAGAAAATGTAAAGTCAATAGAATATAAAACCAGCACTTAATACCAACACATTAATCCTCATTATTAAAAACTACATATAAATAAAAAAAGCTAACAAGAAGTTATACAAATTAGATGTGTATCTATCTAGATATGTATCTATCAAAGTATCTTAAAACATGTTAAATAAAAGTTGTCAGAAGCAGGAGGAAAATGTAACAAAACCCTAATATAAAATTTTATCAAAAGTCTATTAGAAAACTCTAGACCCTACAGACCAAATAATAGCATGGATGCAGACCATCTGAATAGCAATGTTTCCACAGCTTGAATTGATGAAAAAGCAAAACCCTGAACCCAACAAATAATCTACACTCCTTTCACATATTGTGAAGCAAATGCAAAAATGAACAATGTGCTAGTTCACAAAGGAATTTTAAACAAATTCCTCGTGTTGTGCCGGGCACATTTTCTGACTGCAGTGCTATTAAATTATAAATCAAATACAAAAAAAAATAATTAAAAATGAACATATCTTGGAAGTGTAAAATTAGCTGTTTGAGTTCACATTGATTTCTTGCCTCCATTTTCCTCTCTTAAAGTCTATTATCCTGAAAGTAGTAGCTGGGTAATTATTTTCCAGTTCCACATAGATTATGTCACTCACAAAGGGAAAACATCTCCAAAGACTTTCACATGCAAGGTGTCATGGCATCTGCTCTGCTATGATTTCCTCAGTCTTTGTTCCCTTCTGGCTCCCTACGTTATTTCCACTCTGAGGACACCTGATTCCTACTCTTTGGTCAAATGGTCCAGGTGGCTTCCTTACAGTCTCCTATACCTGGAATTACCTCCTTCCATACCCTGGCGGGCTTCACCTCCTTGTCCAGTAAGCAGAATTTCCATTCTCTATTCTGCTCACTCTTGTTTTCTTTTATTTCACTTAGTACTGTTTGATGTTTTATTTTGTCTACTTGACTGTCTGGTTTCTGAAACAAGTTCTTACTTGGTAGTCCAGCCTGGTCTTGAACTCACTGTGTAATGCTGGCTGGCTTCAAACTTGTAATCCTTCTGCCTTACCTTCCCAAGCACTGGGATTATAAGTGTATGCTCTCCTGCCTGGATTGCTTGTCTAATTTTTATCTATCTTTCCCTACTTTAATAAAGATCCATGAGGCAGACTTTGTTCTGTCCAACACTGTATCCCTAGTACCTAAAACAGTGCCCATGTGGTAGACATAAAATTATTTTTTAGATAAATGAGTATGAAAGGCAATATAGAGTTATTGAGTTCACTGGATGTCATGCCAAAAAATGTTTGAAGATGTAGTACCTGGAAAGGATACGGTCCTGTTGTAGCACTGTGCACTCAGATGTCTGGAATACTATGCTCATTTCCTGTACTTGAAAGAATAAGATACAGAAAGGTGAAGAACCAAATCATAACAGAAATGTGAACTTTGAGCCTGTCAACATCTTCATACATGAGTAATCACCTCATCATATTCATTACAAGAAAATATGTGGTGATCTCAGTGACACTGTGCGATACACTGATTGGGCCGTGCCTCATTAGCCATGCACAGTTTAATGAACTTGAAATGCTACAAAATGTGTTGCTCATTAGCGCCTTCCCATTAAACCTTGACTGGATTTGTGATGCGCTGTCTCAGATGGCCGGTGTCTCTGGTTTTGAGGGATATCTCTGCACTCTTAACATGGCCTGAGGTCTCCCATTTGACTCCTCTGTGGCCCACTGCACAAGCCGTATGGTCCTGGCTAGCATCTAGAAATCCTCCACCATGTAGTTCCTGACCACACTGGCATACATGGTAAGCCACTCTGCTGGAAGCACCCTGTGACTCCCTAGGGAGTCAAGTTTGGACACTAATTGGCTAATTAACAGTGAAATATGTCAGAAAGATATATAGCCATTGGGCCAGCCAAATAGCCATATTTATAGCTATTATGGCCAACAGGTGGGTTCCGCAGTGTTTTTCAATGGTTCCATGGAGGAGAAAATAAGGAATAGGGCAGTGCTGGTGAATCTATGACACACGCACTGTTTTTTATCACTGACAACTTGGTCACTGTGCTTTGCACTTAACATACGCGCTTTTTTCCTAAGCTACACTTTAGTATTTAGGCTTCACTATAGTTGTTGGCACATTGTGATAAATAAGTGGGCTTCGAGGTGCAGTTTAGCTCTTGATCTCTAAAAGTTTTGCCATTGGGCCAGCCAAATAGCTCAGCCTGCAAGCAGGTGCATGGGCCAGAAGTTTAATCCCCAGGCCTCCTGTGCCAGCCCCGCAATGGCAATTGAGACTGGGTGTGGGGATACACACTTGTAATCCCAGCTCTTGGAAGGCTGTAAACAGGAAAATTGCTGAGTCTGATCTAGTAGAGAGATTCTGAACACTCTGTAGACCCTTCCCTAAAATCCAGAAAAAAAGAATAAAATAAAAAAAAAGGTTTACTACCACTTAGACTATGGCTATTCAGGGATTATAACAGGGACTCAGGGCTCAGATTACTGAGGTCTGAATTCCATTCCCATGTCTTAATAGTTGTATTTAAGCCTGGAAATACAAGCCAACTCCTCTATTCCTCAAGACCTGTATCCACTCTATAAATATAAAACTAAAACTTAATTTACAGGTATAATTGCATAATAACAAGAAACAATGAGAACTGTGCTTAGCAGGTGGCAGAGTCTCAATCTGGGCTAATAGATGTTGTTGACGTGGCTAAATATAACAATCATGATACACTGTGAAAACCTATCATTAAGTGACCACAGTCTTTGGACTTATTACTTCAAATTTTCAAAAGAATATTGAATTTACCCTGTATGGTGGTTTACTATAGTTTTGATACACTTTATGGTGTATGCTAGATAAACACTTAACTACCCTGAACTCACAGTGTCAGTTTGGGGTACAATTCATGTCTAAGGAGCTATACTCTGGGTATAGCAGACTGCCTTCCTCATCAGCATATCAACCAACTACTGTACCCAAAACGCTCTGCCCACCCATCCATTCGACATCTACTGATTTTATCATTGACATACCTTGACTAATATAGCTAGGTAAGTACACTGAAGGAACAGAAAGTGGGTTAGTGCTACTAAAGAAGTATTCATTTGAGGAAAATTGGGAAGAATTAAGGGAGCCATACAAGAGCAGAGAAGGGGAGCGGGAGGTCCAATCTAATCTTCAAATACCCAAGGGCTATAGTTGGAAAAAGAGATCCAGCTTGTTCGGAGTAAAGCCTCTGAAGAATGAGATACTCTATGGTGTTCTATGAATCCAAACACATATGAGCTTGATTAAAAGAGACATTTCTGAGAGCCACGTGGAGTAACAGGAAGAGGGATTATTTCTCAAAGCCTGAGATTGAACAATGTGCAAGACCTTAGGTATCAATAGCATGTGACATTATACACAAAAGGGTCACTTCTTTTTCAACCCTTAATATCATCCATGATGTTAAAGGCAAAATCTAAGTTTTGGGTTATGATACATTAATACCACTGTAAGATGCTCAAATTTTCATTTTATCAAAGATAGAGCTGGCCTCAGTTTCAATGTTTCCCTATTTATAGATATTTTGCTTTTTTTTTTTTTTTTTGTAGCAGGGATCAAACTCAGGACATAGCTCTTACAGGCAGGCACTTATGCTGCTGAGCTACGTCCCCATGCCTAGATATTTTTATAGCTGCCTTTATTCATGAGAAAACACAGTTTTTCACTTAGGATAATGTTAAATAACAACAGAAAGCCAAGAGTCCGTTAAAAGAGAAACATTCAGTAAATGCTATTGTTGAAGGCCCATAGTTATGCCTCAAATTATTACAGGGTATGCAGAACCCCACAGGTTGGCAAGCAGGCCAAGGTCACCCAAGCAAAGGCTAGTGGATGCCAGCCTACCAGGCAGATGTACCACACGCTGAGTGTGGGGACTAAGTAAGGCACAGTGTTTCTACCCTGAAATTCTGTAATCTTATGGCATGCTGGTTCCTTTAAGACTCAAGAAAATCTTCTTATAGTAATAAAATCACATGGCATCTAAAATAAGTAGGACTAACTTTCAGAAATAGATAATTACTGGAAACATCTTTATTTTGAGAGATATAGGTTGGTTTTTACAAACTGAGCTCATGCAAATTTTATTTGAAAATAACATCTGAATAAAATACTGGGGAAAAGAGAGTAAAAAGAGAAAAGAGAAAACTCCATGATTAAGTGTTCAATTCTTTTATTCTGGCAATTTAGTCAAAGGCACACGGGGATCACAATGATGGACATGTCTGTGAAATAAGTTGAAAGAGAATAATCCAAAGTGGGTAGGTTTTGTAAAAGAACTATTAAAGTGAAATGACTTTCACTTATAATTAGTTTTATATATTCTTTGAAGAGCTGTCAAATCACATTTTTTCCAAGGTTAATCTTTGAACAAATCTGTTACTTACTATGGAAAGTAAGATTTTTACAAAACCTAAATACAGCCTCAAAAGGCAGCTGTTGTACAAACAAACTGACTCACTTAATTTAGGACAGATGAAACATAATGAGTGAGATGAAAAGTGTGCGGTGGGAAACACTCTGCACTTACAAAACTATGGAAGGAAAGTCAACAGACACTTCTCTGCAGGGACCTGAGCCTGCCTTATGGATTCATACAAGTCTGTCGCTGAGGCTCTGATCCTTCAGATCTGTCCTCTTCATAGGCTGGGAGGAACAAAATTTGGATGTTTGAGTCTCTACTTGCTTATCAGCTTACATGACTTCTACAACGTAAGCTAGGTTGGAGTGCTGCAAGATTTTTTAAAGGTGTTTTCATTCACTGACTGGTAAATGGATAAACAAAATATATGTACACATAGAACAAATTATTGTTCAGTCTTGCAAAAATAAACAACTTCCTGACACATGGAAAGAAACTGAAGGATGTTAAATGGAATTAGGAACTCATAAAATGGGAAGAAAATGTTCAAATGAGAATAAGTACACAGGGGTGGGGAGTAGGGAAGAGACAAGAGAAAAGGAAGCAAAACTTTTGTAAATAAGGAATGGGAGATGGGTTGAAGGGAAGAGAGGTGAATGGGAAATACATCTGAAATATACAAATAAAAATTTTTTAAAACTACCCCCAAATTGAAACAGAAGATACTATATTACATTTCACTTAGTACCTGGACCAGTGAAATTCACAGACACAAAATGTAATGGTGGTTGATGGAGAAAGAACCAGGAGCTATTGTTTAACAAGAGAAGAACTTTCATTTTGCAAGATAAGCTGAGCTCTGTGGGTGGATGATAGTAGGGAAGGCTGAACAATGGGAATGTATCTAACGCCACTCAACCATACATACACTCACCAGTGGTTAAGATCACAGATTTTATGTTAACTGTATTTTACCAAGCTGAAAAATCCACTTGGATTTTAGAAGAATTTTTTAAAATGTGATTTGTTATTTACTTTTTCCAATACACCAACTCTCCAGCCAGCCACCCAACTGATGGATCCTCCTAAAGGCAAACTTCTACCACGAAGCATCACATTGAACCTTTCACTCTTGGACAATGGTTCCCGAAGGCCAAGAGCCAGAGTGTGGTAAGTGCCTCTGTGATTTAGCTTGAGAAGTCTGAGGAGGTCAGGGGAGACTGTGCTTAGGGGGCCAAAGGATGCACAGAATGCCGACTCTGCACGCTGGCAAGGCCGTGTCCTTGCAGCATGGTTTCAGCTCCAGACCTGCTCCACACTGAGACTGGTGTACGCTTTGGTTTCTCAGCGCCTCCGATTCATTATCTGTCAAAAATTGTAATAATTACATCTACCTCACAGGGTTGATGGGTACTTAGCACCGTGCCTACTTGAGCGTAAGTATTAGTAATCATCTGTCATCACCATCTTCTTCCTGCTAATAGCTCTCTTACGTTAATTAGACAAATATTGCTCTACAAGTCAAGAAATTGAAGGTAAGTGTAAAAAGGGATATTAACGTATATTCAGAATCAATTAACTTCTCACCTTCCCACAAGTCAGACTAGGAGCACCTGCTACCTGGAACGCTACAGAAGATCCTAGCTGGTCTATTTCCAGTCCTCATGTTGCCCTAAAACAGCAACCTGAGTGGTTCTTTTATAAACCCAAATCACAACATGTGCTTCCTCTGTTAAGTGACTTTTAATGTCTTCCCCTTTTCTTCAGAGTAAAAACAAAGGTCTTTACAATGGAATGTAAAACCCTACACAGATCTGGTCCACACCACTGTCTATTCCTTCTATCACCGTTCCTTGATCATTCTGCTTCCAATGCATAGACCTCCTTGGCGTGCCTTGGTATGGCAGGCAGGGTGCTATCTCTGTACTTTAATGAATAACATGGCTATTTCCTTCCCATCATTGCTTAAATGCAAGAGCCTACCTGGCCCACCCACCTCGGTCTTGACCCTTTCCCACAGTTTTGTTCTACTCATGCTAGTTCTCACAGCTGGCGTACCACCCTGCGGCTTTCTTTGCTCACCATGGTGTTTATTGCCTTTGCACCTAGTAGTAAATGAGTCACTGCTTTACTGTGATTATTATTTACTATCTGCTTCTATCACTAGAAGTTAAACTCCACTGATAAAGACTCTTGATCTGTTTTGTTCTCTAGTGTATTCAACGGAGATAAAACAGTGCTTGGTACATATAAGAGCTCACTAAATATTTGAATAAAACAGTAAGTGATCTTCTTATTGAGTGTATCTATAAATAACACAAATGCTTATAGCTCTGCATAAATATTCTCATAGTGATCCTTTTTAATCTATTTATTTATTTATTTGGTAGAGGGTCTCACTATGCTGTTTGGACTTATAGTGATCCTCCTGTCATAGCCTCTCCAGCACTGGGATTACAAGCGTGTATCACCACATCCCGTCTCAGTGGACAGCATGTCATGCTTGGGGCTCTGTGGCTGCCACCCATGTAGTACCAGGGATCGAACTCAGTTCCTTGCACTTGCCATGTATGTGCTTAGACCGCCTATCTGTCTCCCTTGTGTGATTCTTTAATACAACTGCCTCCATTTTAATATCAAGGGAGCTGCAATTCCATGCAAAAGTAATCTATCCAAGATGATGGCCAAAAGAGCTGGGAGTCACATCCAAGTCTTTGACTCAAAATTTTGCCTTGTCTCCTTGTGATCACAAAGTTTTAGGACAATAAAACCTATGCAATATATAAAAGAAATGGATCCATTTGCAGATTGACCTGGTAGTAGAAGGAGTCACCTAATAACACACTCAGACCCTGAAAAGCCAAGTAAGTTCACTCGATGCCATTAGGTTGATGATTTCTCCCTCCAGATGAGCAGGTAGCACTGGTCTTACAGGAACAGTTCTGATTTATACTTCTCAACTCATCAAAACCAAGTTACCCAAGCTTGCAGTCATTGGAAAACTTCCTAGGAGTTTCCCAATTATGCTTATTAGACCAACATAAGACTGTGCAGAGTCAGCTGGTCTCTTGATGGGCTTTAGCAGCTTCATTCATCTCAAATGAGCAACCATTCATCATATTTATATACTCAGGCGAGGATATTTCAACCCATGATTACAAAAATGGCATGGATTAATTCTAGGAGAATTTTCTGGAAGAGCAGAAAGCCAGGCTTGGAAGGGGTCTCAGAGGTAAGCTACTAGGTTGCCTTAACTTACAGATGTGGAAAAAGGAGAGAGGCCAGGCAGCTGCCCTCCAGAGCAGGCTCAGAAGGCAGGAGAAGCATCATCAGATTTTGCTGTGCATTCTACATACAGGTGAGAATTATAGAGGAGACTCTCTTTTTGCACCTTCTTTATTTCAATCATAGCTTTTTAAAGTCTGACTTTATGTGCCTGTTACTCTTTCCTTCCCAGAGTGAATTGTGACTAATGAACCTCAACACCTGATCAATAATTGAAATAGAAGCAATTATTCAGTATATCCTCCATGTTAGGATAGGGGCTTCATATTCTTTGGGCCATTGCAACTTAATAACAGCCTTATCAGTTCTGGACCTTTTTCTCCCTTATTTGATTTTCAGATGAGATAATTAAAGATTGAGGATGTAAATTGACTCACTTAAGTTTATTCCTGGAACCACTGGTGGGGTACACATTTTAGTTGGGTTTGTCCAGCTCTAAAGCCACTATCTGCGTGTGTCTTCTACTTTTAGCTCATTACATTTACCTGAAATACAGTGTGGGGTCAAAGTCTCTTATGGAGTGCTAACAGCACTCTGGCACTAACCATCTAGGGGTTTTGATGCTATCCAAATGCGAGTGCCAAACCTTGCTTCCCGACACAGTCTTTCCAGCTTATGGATTTGTTGAGCCCTCTTTCATTCTGCATTGCTGCCTGCATCATCTGGAAACCTTGCGGCAGCTCAGCTCGCAGCGAGTTTTTGGGTGTAGACTGGAGTTTCTTTCAGAAACCAGGCGATATTTCTCTCCAGGTTTCCCTTTTCCACTCGCTGATGCAACATGATTCAAACTGAATTACTTTCCATCGACAAGAAAGGCTTTCCCCCTGGAAGGGGATTTGCTATTGCTCTATAGCTGAGAACTTGGGAGAGGTTGCAACACTGGCAGCAGAAAGAAAAATTATAGCACATTTGCTTCTATTAGGAGATGTAAGAGGAAACTGTTACATCTGCCTCACTTTCTCTGCCAGATTCTTTAATTGCTTGTAATTTGAGAAAAACCAAAGGTGCTGAAAGAAAACTGATAGAAATAACCAACCATAAACAAAACAAGCTCATACCGGAATCTGGACTCTATCACCATGGCAATGTATATTTAGACTTTGAAACTTTGACTTCCATTACCATTGGAGACTTTTTTTTTAATGGCAATTTCTGTCTTGTTCTTTTTTTCTCACTTCTGTTGGGGGGAAAAAACCAAACATACCCATAATTTTTGTTCCCTGGGGCTCATAATCATTATTTAGAAAGTGGTATGCTTTATAATAAATGCAATGTTCTGAGTACCATTGGCATCTAGCACTAAATCATCTCTTCAGAAGTCCTTGGCAAAGTAAGTCCCTTATCAAGGAGCAGGTC
The DNA here is from genome assembly GCA_004027165.1 of Ctenomys sociabilis. Lineage (NCBI taxonomy): Eukaryota > Metazoa > Chordata > Mammalia > Rodentia > Ctenomyidae > Ctenomys > Ctenomys sociabilis. The sequence continues at coordinate 119,281 of PVKA01001023.1, forward strand.
TCTAATAGGTTAAAGAGTAGAGAGCATGTTCATATGTGTCAAGAGGGAAACATATTTGTATTTTCTACAAATTTTCAGTGATTTGGCTTCTTAATACCCACTTTTCCAAAGGACTGTGTTAACCTCTTCTGCTCTTAAGGTACTCCAAGGAAGGCAGGCACCACTGTGCCCACCTGCAGATAAGAAAACTGAGGAGAGGCTAAATAACTTGATCAAGGTCTCACAGATAGAAAGTGACAAACTGAAACTTCTTATTCATGTGTCTATGACTTTAATTATTGTTTTAGAATTTGTCTTCTGAGCATACCTAAGCCAACCTAGTTTTTTATTCCTGGAGAACCAGTCTCACCATGTACACAGCTCACTTACAAAATACGTTCTAAAATATACTTAACCCAAGTCCTACTGTCAACTGAGAGAGTCAGGCATGTTATTGAAAACTAAGTTCAAATCCCTGAGAAGGTTACATTTCATAGTTGAGAAAATCAAGAGGAAGGGCCTGTGTAAGGTCATTGAACAGGTCTCTTGTGGAGCTGGGATACAAACTGGGTCAGTCTGAGAGAAAAGGGAGCTTTTAGGGATATTGTTTTGCATAGCAAACTGCCTTGGAATCTGTCCACCAAAGAGTTCCTTCTGCCTTCCAGAGTGCTGCCAATGGAAGACAAATGAGTATAGAACTTTTAAAAGTCAGAATATCTGAGAATCTTTTTAAGTGCTTCCATCTGCAAGGGCAGACTCACAGCATCTACATTTACTGGGGATCTAAAGGCTTCTCTGACCACAACACTGGTTTCTGACTGATGTCTAAAATTCCTCAGGCATAGGATCATTTCATTTCTTCAAAAGGTTCTATTCTACCATCATAAAAATGAAGGGACAATGATTCTTAGTTACTGTCAATCTCTAACCGTCTTTTAGGTACAATTCTTTTCCAAAATGGCAGTGACTTATACTACATGATGAGATGCTTAAGATTCATAATGATATCAGATCTAAGTTTTCATCCCTAATAACTGGGGTAGATGGTGCCTGACAAGGAGTTTGAACAAAAATATTGTGTGCATACAGGATATATCTAGGCATATGTGCAAATGGTAACTTAAAAAACATACATGTAACACAAAGAGATGGGGCTGAGTTGTGTTTTGTTTAAAAGTAGTACAAATCATCAGTAATGTCTATGAAGAGGACATGTTTGAGGTTCAGCAGGCCAGATGGTTTGTCACAGCTGTTCAGTTCTGAAGATTTTAAACTAGTCAAAGAGAACATATAAGTCAACAGCTATGGCTATTTCCCAATAAAACTTTATTTATATAAACAGGACACAGGCTGAATATGCATTGTTTTTCCTTTATTGACTCCTATTCTTACACAAAAAGCTATAGCCCATAATCATAGCATTAGTTTCAGTTTCCCCCAAATTCATGAATATCCAAATAGACAGTGGTACTTGTTGGTGCAGAAGTCCTAGGAAATCCAATTAGTTTCTGCTCCCAGCATGCATCTTGCCTAATTATGACTAATCCCCACCCCCCTCTTTAACTGAGAGAAAAACAATCTGTGAACGGACAGATGGTGTTGCTATGGAGTCTCAACATCCTCCTCAGCTGCAGATGCAGCTATGCCGGTTGTAGGCTGAAAATGATCAACCAACTGATGACTTTTCAGGGAACTATTTAAAGCATAGAGATGTTTTACAGATGGGAGGCTCAGAGTCATGTTTGGCTTTCTCAAAAGAAGAGTATCTGTTAGCAAAAAGGAGAAAGCAAGGGCACAAGTCCATAATAGCCAGGAAATCACTTTAACTAAAGAAAGGTCATGTTAAGAAAACACCAGCTCGGATGCAGGCATGGCTCACAGTGAGCTCTTCACCCCAGGCCCTGCCAAATTAGTTTTCCAAACAACGGAAGGTAGAACTTGGTATCTGTGATTGTAACTCTACAGTACAACCTGCAGCTACAGTTACAGAAAAGCAGCTATTTTGAGACTGAAATATCCTACTTTATTCTTTGATTTACACATGTATCTATCAAAAGAAGAAAATGTTCAGAAAGGACAAAGCTGCTTCTCAGCAAGCCAACGGTGACATGCAAATGATTTCAGTCCACGTTTGTTCTTACTTTAAGCAGGCATGACTCAAGAGATGAGCCCTTTGCTTCTTTTACAAGTAGGTATTTAGCACATGCTCTCTGACAACAGAAGAACTGTAGGGATGTGGATATTAACAAATATGCATTGAAGTCCCTGAGACCTTGGGATTGCCACTGATGCTCGTCATTTTAAGCCATTGCTAATGAGAGATGATTTAGGTTAGTACGAAAATTTTCTGGTGTACGGAAAGAATGAAGAGCCCCAAATTAGGTAGGAGAATAGCAAGGAATAGCAGAATTGGGAAAATCAGAAGTATAATTGTAGGAACTCTTCAAAGAAGACACAGGATGAATCAAATGACTGGTGGACTTTTACATGGATAATTTCATCTTCATCAGTCCTCTGCTCCAGCAGGGAGCACAGAAGATGCAACTTGATTGGTCTTTTCTGAAAGGAGGACAATGAATGTATGGATTTTTGACTCTAGGCCCATCCCTGATGTTCCTTCTTATCTATATAGGAAAGACTTTCTTAGACATCAGGTGTTTAAATCACTGTCAAGACACTGAAACATGTTAGATGGAATTTTTATATATACTGATTGAAGAACTGGGAACTTCTCCCAGAGGAAAAACAACATAAGGCTTAAAAGATTATAAAACATTCCTCAATAGTGGCTTTAAAAACATACTTAGGAAAATATATAAACAAAAATGTTAAGGACATGCACACAAAACTACAAAACACTACTAACAGAAATTAAAGATCTAAAGAAATATAAAGACATATCCATGGATTGTGAGACTCAAGGTGGAAACATTCCCCAAACTGACAAATACAGTCAGTGTAATCCAATCAAGCCAGCTGTCTTTTCTCAGATAAGGAGAGAGAGTATTAACCATTCACATGGAAAGATAAAGAACTCTCAGCATTCACAACCCTGGCAAGCAAGAACACACACATTGGGCAGTTTCTCATGCTCTGGTTTTAGAGCTTACTATAAAGCTATACTAATTAAGAGCATATGATATTGGCATAAAGATAGACATAGAAACAATGCAATAAATTTGAGAGTCTAGTAATGAATTGATATAATTATGGACAATTGATTTTTAACAAAGAAGCCCAAACCATTCAGTGGAACAATTGTTCCACATCCTTTTGACAAATGATGATGAGATGGAATGCAAAAGGAGTCTGGCTCCTTACCTGACACCGTATGTAAAAATTAACTCAAAATAGATTTCAGACTTAAATGTATGAACAGAAACTCCAGGAATTTCACAAAGAAATTATGGTTGTGGTTCTGTGTGACACTGCCTAAGGAACACTTGTTAAAATGTGAAAGAAAGGTTAAAAGCAGTCCAAGGAAAAGTACATAAGTTTTTCTTTTCTTTTCTTTTTTTTTTTTCAGGGTCTCACTCGGCCCCGTAGTGATCCTCCTGTTTTCAGCCTCCTGTTCATAGGCGTGTGCCACCGCACCGGAAATCAGTTGTCAGGGTGTCCGGGGGCGGGGTCAGCATGGCCTGTGGTCCAGTGATCAACGCCGGGCTCTGAGCTTGCCTACGGAGGGGCTTAGTCCACCGAGCTATTTCACCAGCCCTAAATGTACATATATTGAACTTTGTCATACCAAAACTTTGTCATATAAAACTTGTCACTTTTTGGAAAATGATATTCATGAAACTTAAAAGAGAATCCAAAAAATGGGAATGAAAATTGGTAAGTTTTGTATTTGACAAGTCTCTCATGGACATAATACACCTAGATCTCATCTACCTCTCCTATGCCTCTCACTCAGTCTCTCTCCCTCTCCTGATACTGAGATTGAATTCAAGGCTTTCCACACAAAGCTATTTCTCCATCTGTCTTGCACTTTTCGTTTTGAGACAGGTCTCACTAACATGTCCAGACTAAGTTTGACTTGCATTCTTCTGCCTTGGTATCCTAGAAGGCTGGCATTACAGGGGTGCACCACCTGACCAAGCTAGAATGCTTACAACTGAGCAATAAAAGGAAAGTAGTAAATTTATAAGTGGACAAAGGATTTGAATAAGTATTCCTGCAAAGAGGATATGCAAATGTCTAAGACCTCTCCGAGCCATTAAGGAAATGTGTGTGCAAAGCACAGTGAGATATTCCTTTGCTTTCATTCTGATGACCATAATGAAAACAAAAATGACAGAATGCCAAATGTCGATAAGATCATGGAGAAACTGGAAATCTGATATACTATGGGTGGGAATGCCAGGGGTCTACTCACTAAGGAAAACAATTTGGTGCTTCCTTTAAAAGTTAAACATAGAATTGCTATCTTACCAAGTCATTTTGTTTCTAGACATGGGAGTCTAGAAATCATGTTCATTCAAAGCCAAGTACAAATGTTTATAGCAGCTCCAAAGTAAGGGGGACATAAATTCCAAATGCTTATGAATGGATAAACAAGAAGTGATACACCCATACTAGGAAAAAAGGTAACAGCAAATAAAGAGATGGGCTCTTTATTAGAAGGTGAGGGGATCAAGACAGAGAGAGTGGGGAAGGAGAGAAGGGGCAGGGCTAAAAAAGAGGAATTGGGGTGTGTTCTGCCCATGTACTGATGCTGCATAAGGAGTGCAAATATTATGTGTTGTAAACATGTGTCAAAACAAACAAAAAAGGGGAGTTTAAGCAATGGGTAGAGGGGAAAGGGAGAGAAGGATAAACGGATTGAAAAAAGGAATTAGGATGTATGATGTACCTCTATGAACTTCCTGTAAGGAGTGCAAACACATGCTACATGCATGTGCTAATAAACTAAAATAATAAAAAAAAATCAAGTGAAGTAGTGAAACAAATTACAACATGGATGAACCCTGAAGAGATTCTGAAGGAGAGAAGTCAGAGGCAAAAGTCTGTGTGTTACACAGTTCTGGTGATGTGAAATGTCTAGAAAAGATCTGTACACACAGAAAGCACATTAGCAGTTGATGAGATTGTGAGGGAGAGGAGAATGGAGAGAGATGGCAGGGGGTCTGCGATCTCTGCTTAGAGTACTGGAAAGCTTTTGGAATTAGATGGGACAGTGCATGCCACAACAAATACACTAAAACACTGAAGTGAATTCATCTCAATAGAAAAAGAATTATGGGGGCTTGGGTATTGCACAAACAACAAAACAACACAACAACAATAAAAAAGTATGAGGGTAGACATAGGATAGGCCTTGGATAAATATTAAATGGGAAAAATCACAGAACCTTATTAAAAATAAGAAAGTATTTCAAGTCATCTAGTAAAAGCAATCACTGGTATAATTTGGCATCTTTTAAGGTGAAATGAATTACAGATGAAATTAGGTTTGGGAGGGGCTTATCTTAGAGGGTAAAAAGAGGACTGTGAAAATATTTTTGGCTGATGACAAAACAGAAGGCAGCTGTGCCTTAATCAGAAATAGTATACTTTACTTTGACGGCACAGTTGCTAAGAATACTGTTGCTAGCTCAGAGAAAAATACATGAGGGCCCCAAGATGAATTCAGAAGGTCATTTTGATTTTCTAATGAGCTGATTCTAATTTTTAGCAGGTGCACACACATTCCTCCACCTACCGGGATTTCAAGCCCATGTGGATTTGCTTGGCAATTGTGCATACAGGTGGAAGTGGTTTAAAAAAATCTTCCATTTGGACTTGATTCTACCAAGAGAAGAGAAACAACATCAGAGCTTTCATTATACTAGGGAGGGGGCTGGCAGGTATGGATCTTGCTGTCACGACACACTCACCACACCTACACCAGGCATTGCCATTTGGTAACTGTTCACTGTCCCATGAGCTCGGTTAGCTTTACCATTTCTTTGAATACAATATTCTGGGCATACAGAACCAATCTCTCTTTATTGGCTTATCAAGAGGGAACTGGCTAGCATAGCATCCTAGGGCAGCCTAGGCAGACCTGTGAGAGCTTTCAATGCCAACAAACAATCCTCTGTGGCAAGCTGGCCATAGGCCACCACCACTGCACCTGGGACATTCATCCTGCTCTTACCAGAGACTTGAAGAGGGAAGAAGAGACTAGAAAGACACAAGTGTTTGTGTCCTTGTGACATGAGCAGCATGGAGTTTCACTTGAGTTTCCTTCTTCAAATATCTAATCCATACAGGGAGACACTTGCTCACCAGTATTCATGCTGTGAACCAAGCCCTGGGGTACAGATAACAGATAATACACCCGAGGAGTTACAAAGCAAAACAAATCAAAAGCCCTGCTGTGAATGATGAGGTCAAACAAAAAAGGATAATAGAAAAAAAGAGTTCTATTTACTGAAGTTGATCAGGAAAGATTTTAATGGTGGAATCAACATTTTTAACAGGCCTTAGAAGAACAGAGAAAAGAAAACATGGAGAAGCTAAGTGTTATAGTCAGGGTTTAAAAGGGCAAATATTTAATACAGCCAGGCGTGGTGGCGCATGCCTATAATCCCAACACTTGGGAGGCTGAGGCAGGAGGATTGTTGTGAGTTCGAGACCAGCCTGAGCTACAAAATGAGCTTAAGGCCAGCCTGAACTGCATAGTGAGACCCTGTCTCAAAAAGACAAAAATAAATAAATAAATAAATAAAAAGCATCCATAATTTATAAGATTATTTTATAATAGTCACCCAGAGATTCAAATGCAAGAGATCTGTCCACACCCTAGAGACCCAAAGAATCCTGCTAATGGCCAACCATGGCAGAGTCTGCATGAGACCAGCTGAAGACTCTTAGCCCACAGCAAAGTCTGACATGAGTCCAAGTGGAGGCCTAGAGCTCAGGACAATGTCTCATGCAGGCCTGTCTTGTGGGTCCTCTCTGGGAAAGCCCAAAGTTCAGTGATGGAGGATAGGAAGTCCACACCAGAGGATAATGGATCTGTGCTAGCAGGCTGAGGGATCTACATTGGAGCTAGGAAGCCATGCTAGAAGGGAGGACCAGGGATTCCCTCAAAGGAGTCTCAACCATCCTTAGAGACAGATAGGACCCAAGCCCCTCTGGTGGTTCATATCAGAAAAACACATCGACAGGACACCATCTCCCCCTCTGGCTCTCCTTTTATGCTACTGACAACCTTCAGGCGGGCCTTCCACACCCAGCACCATGGCGATCCAGTCCAGCTGGGTGTTGCAAATTGACAGCTAATTTGCCACACAAAGGGAAAGACAAAATGCAAGAAAGCATGGAATGGGACTTCCAGGCAGTGGTGAGCTCTGTGTCAAGGGCTGCACAGAGGACATCAGCAACTGAGAAGGTGAGATTGCCAGGCCTTCCGAACCAGCTCAGCGGGGCAGAAGTGGCCATCAATGGATTAGATTACCCACACAGAAAACGCAGAACCAGGCATAGTGAGCATCTGAGAGGCAGAAAAGAGGACCCAGGGAAGGGGTATGTGTGCATCTGTGAGTGTGTGCGCATACATGTGTGTAAGGACAGGGCCATTATTGGACAAAAGCAGAGGAAATAATACCAAAAAGAAAACAGGACAGTTGTGTTGGTAATGGTGTATTGCTCAAGAAAAGTTGTTCTCAAGCTGGGAATCTAGATGGAGTGAAGGTCAAGACAGAGGGATACCTCACCTTACTGCCTCACAGACAGTTGGCTCAAAGGTCCTGAATGTGGGTAGCAATATCACAAGAGTGAGGCTAGAGAACTGATGGGATAAGTGTGGAGAGCAGAAAGGAGAGCTGTGTGGCAGGGTCTTGTGTGGGTAGGAGCACAAGCACTTGGTATCTGGACTGCAAGGTGGGAGGATATATCAGGGCGGGCCCATCAGTTGAGCAGCCGCAGGGACACTGCATGGATCAGCCAGCATGGTGCCTGAAGCATGCACACTAAAGAAGATGTTGCTCCTGAGAAATAAAAGCAAACACTGTGAACTGCAAAGCCCAAAACAAAGTGACAATTCCAGAGTCATTTTCATGCAGTATGCTCTTCCTGAATCTTTCGATATCTCATTTGAACAATGTTATGTCTATAATTCCAAATTCCTGCTTGCACGGGGGCATGGTGGTACATGCCTGTAATCCCAACACTGAGTAGGCTGAAGCTGTAGGACCATCAAGGCCAGGCTGGGCTACATTCGTGAGTTCGAGGCCAGTTTGTACTGCACAGTAAGACAATGTCAAAAAGAAAAACATCCTGTTGGCTAATAAATGACCTTTAGTTCTCAGAAGAAAACCTCAAGCAGGTCTTATTTGGAGCTTTAACTCAGAAGCAGCCACAAGCCAAGAAGGGGCTCACAGAGAGAGAATCTAATAATGATGTTTTATTTCAAACAACACCTCCACCACCGAAGCCACTTGTCTGCACAAGTGAGCCAATAAAGTTGAGTCATAAACCTCCCTCCACCGACTGCAGGAGCACAAGCACTTGGTGATGTATCTGGACTACAGGGTGGGAGCATAAATCAGTGGACATAAAGTCCACTCTTACAGCTCTACTGGTAGAGCCAGGCTGGCATCACACAGGCAGCTGTGGCAGCAGGGGACCTGGCGTTTGGGGGAGTGCAAACCTCTCCTGTAGTTCATCACTGAACACAGAGAATGAGGCAGTTAACCCGAGTGGGCATGCAAATTCCTCAATTTGTGCTTACAGCTGTAAAGGTCTTAGCCTCAAACACCCATTTCCTTACCTCTATACTTGATTCCCACCCCCATCCCCCCATTGGATCAAATCCCACTTCCTCTTCCAAGGCCTGGCCTAGGTCCTAGATAACAAAGGCAGCTTATCTACAGAGTCACTCCCTTATCTTCAAAGTCTGCACTCTCAGGTCCCACCAACCATGGACAGAATGCATTTTCCTAAGAAAGGTTACACGTATACTGAACATACACAATTTTTAATTGTCATTTTCTGAACAGTACAGGGCAACAACTATTTGCACCCATTGTCCATATATTGTATTAGGCCTTATCATATCTAGAGATGACTTAAAAATTGGGAAGTATAAGTAAATACTACACCACTGTATATGTCCATGGGTTTTTGTGTGAGAAGAAGTTCCTGCAACCAGTAGGGACAAATGAATTTATTGTGGGATCTGTGTCACTTGAAGCCTTGAGATGAGTTTATGATGAGGAACACGGAAATCATGAGATGAACGAGGGACTTTAAATCTCAGGTTTATACCTTCCTAACTCTGTGCATAAATTTTGGCTTCTGCACTGCTGTTTCTTCCACCTGTGAACATGGCTTAGTGATGGGAGAAACTTAGTGGGGATTTACTTAAGGATACAAAAGGTTTATGTGTGCAAGATAATTGGAAATTGTACCTGGCTTATAGTATTCATTCAGTAGTACTTTTAGATATGCGTTTTATGATGATAAGGGTTGTGTGTTCAGTTTTCACTTGCTGAGATGACAGCAAATTTTGTGGTGCCAATGATTAATTCTTGGTCCACTTTTGAAGCCAGGATATTTGGTGAAAATAGTTTGGGCACCAAAGTTATACAGATCTGAAGTAGAATGTCAGTTCTGCTAAATACTGAATCTGGGCATTTCTTTCTTTTTTTTTTTTTAAATTAATTTTATTGAGAAACAAATCGCAATGAGAAACTTTCAAAACTCATTAGTAGGTCAGTTTCAATAATTAATACATTGCACATTGTTATCTTTGTAGTGGTTATTCAGAGTACAAGATGAAGACATGATATCCTGGCCAAACACTATTAGTACAAATCTTTCTTCTTGCTGAATTAAGAGATTTTATATATGCAAATACAAAACAGTCCTTCATTTATATCACCTTTTTCTCTTTAGTTTTGTCAGAGATGGTTATTCCATTGCCATCCAAATATTGTAGGTGCATGTATTCAGCAAAATATCCCAATATAGTCCAGTAGTCACAATAGTAGTGGGTTATCCACAGGACTAGCAATGTCTGAATCTGATGACTTGAGCCTTCCACAGCTCAGCATATTAACATGGCTTCACTTTTCATACCTCCTTTCTACACTTTTCTGCTGGATAGTTAAGACAAAGATAAAGCAAGAGCTATATAACAAGAAATGTAGCTTTTGTCGTTGATAAGGTCAGTTAAGTCCCCTTGGGATTTATCTTGAAACCCTGTACCGCACTTTGTAGATCTTTTGTCAGTGTCAGCCTTGTGGATGAGTCACGGCTATTGCTTGACCAATTTGCTCACTGTGAAAGACTGAGAGAATGTTTTTTCTCCATGTGACTCTCCTTAGGCACATTCTACATCATTGATCACATTCTTCTGTGGCCCCATAAGCTCCTTGATCAGAAAATTTGAGACACGATTGAATTACAGGATGTTACAAAACAGGTTCTTCTACGTCCTGAGTCCTCACTGACCTTGAAGGTCTAGGGCCAAAATGTTGACTGTCCCTGCAGCCCTTCTCTTTCTCTATTTTTTGGTCTGAAAATTTAGGTTGTTAGCCCTCCAGAAGAGAAGCTTATTATTGCCTTCAACATATGCAGGTGGGCTTAACCTCATTATCTGTCTGAGCATCTTAGGAATAAGATGGAGCATGTATTTTCCATCAAGTATTGATATGTTAAACTTTAAGTCTCTACCAAATATGGAAAAATAATAAAAAAATAAAAAATATGAATAGAAGAGAACCCACAAATTTGGGAAAAAAAATTGACAAATAAACACTCAGACAAAGGTCTGCTCTCTAGAATATGCAAAGAACCAGAAAACGTTAACGCCCAAAAATTTAAAGACCCAATCCAGAAATGAGAATCCAAGATGAACACACACTTCTCAGAGGATGAAATTAAAGAAGCGAATAAATATGTGAAAAGAAGCTCCACATCAATAGCCATGTGTGAAATGCAAATTAAAACAACACTGAAATGCCATTTCACCCCAGAAAGAATGGCCATCGTAAACAAATCAACTAACAACAAATGGTGCAGAGGCTGTGCGGAAAAGGGAACTCTTCTACACTGCTGGTGGGAATGTAGACTGGTGCAACCATTGTTCAGATCAGTGTGGAGATGCCTTAAAAAACTAGGACTGGATCTGGGCATTTAGACAAGTGCCTATAAAACCAAGAGCCAGAACAGCTATTAGTTGGTAGGCATTGAACATTTGTAGGAAACACATAAGAATCAAACAACTAAAGAAAACTTGTTGCAAAATAAGCAGTGAAGGCAGTGAGCATGACCAAGCAGAACAAGGTAGCCACATGGATTGGAAAAATAACACATCTCTGTCCAGCCTATTCTAGTTCTAACCCATTTAGTGGTGTAGAATACATGTCCAGTAAATGCAGAGCCCTTCAATGTTCACATCCTCCAGCCTGTCTTGGAGTCTGCACTGGCACCAATTGCCATGTATTTGAAGGAATGAGTGGACATCTGTAGCCAAGAATGTAAAACAGTGTTATTATAAATAAGTTTATACAATCCAGAGCTATAAAACACCACCACATTTACATCTAGGCTGACAATTCAAGCTCATCTGCTTTAAGATGGAAATACTCTGCCTCCTGTTTTAATGAAGAGTCCCATGGAACAGATGTTCTTTAGCAGCAAACTGTGATCAAAGATAATATTATACCTTGGGCAAGGTATAACATTCCAGGCTTATGGAATGTCAAGTGATTGAGAAATACTGGATATGTTTACCAGATTTAGTTTGTATTTTTTATTTGTGGTATTTAAATAATTGAATTTTTTCTTTTAGTAGAGGGAAGGGAAGGACATGATGGGGAAGAAGGAATGATAACTTGCTGTCGGAGATGATAAATTTGATACATCAACAGGACCTTAAGCAGCTCAGAGAATCCAAATTTTAAGATAATGTGAAGTTTCTTGGAGACTGGAGATTGGAGAGTATTTCTTAACGTTCTTCAAGAATGCCCTGAGATTAATATTATGGCCTCACGATGTATACTTCATTTTTATATTTTTCTGCTGGATGATTAAGACCTAGGTAGATCAAGATGTAAATGGCTATGGTCGACAATTTCTTTGAATAACTCACTATGGTTGTAGAGTGCTGGACTGTGTTGGATTGTGGTGTCGAGTTCAAGCACCTAAGTTAGTTGAATGCCAATGGAGTGCCCACTTTTGACAGGTGTAGACAAAGGAAGGGATGTAGAAAGAAAGGATCATGATGTGTGTGTATAGACAGTACAGTTGGGATAGATAACGCTGTGCTTCTACATAATCCTATGAGAGGCAAGATCTGCACTAATGGTGGTTGGACAGGATATTATGCCGGCTTCTAGTACTATGGTCATCCACTGGGAAAATAATTATTGAATTTTTGATATAATTCAGGTATAAAAAAATAAGATAAGTAAGCAGCTACACTCTTAATTCACTGATAAGAGATATCTGCTAAAATAATATCTGTAAATATAATATCATGTATGCACCTTGTACAATACCAAAACATTATGAAAACAGTTTGCGATGTATTAATTTATCGAATCTGTATGGTTAAGGTGTCTTGAAACTGTCTGATTGACATTTGTACTTCAATAAAAAAAAAAAAATAAATAAATAAACAAAACAAAACAAAAAAAAAAAAAAAAAAAGAATGCCCTGAGAAATCACTTCCTCCAGCAAGATCAAGGACCAGCTCTGCTTTCCTTCCACTGGGCTGACTCCAACTCCTCCCACATCTAAATCGACCCTTTACCCCCTATCTTCAGAGACTGCGACTTCTCTCTACCCCAGACTGCCTGGTCAGCTCTCTGTCTTGCACACACTGGTGGACGCTGCTATACACAGTCACCTTGGCACAGCTAGGACAAAGTCCTCTTTCTTCAGAGGAGGAAAAATGCTTGGTAGGACCACCTGCTCAGCTGGGAATTTAGTCACCTCGGCTTAGAATATGTTCTTTGCTCTCTTTGTGCTTGCTCAGAAAATTTGTATCTTAGGTGTCTTCGATTGGTGTGAACCGGCTTATATACAATTGTGATTTTTTTACTGACAAAAACACCATCTGATTGGTGAGAAGTCTGACTTGCATGAAATATCTTGCTGCACGGCTATGTCTCAAACTTGCTCCTTAAGAACTTTGCCTTTCAAAACTTTTCTAGGGGAGGTTCAATATGTAGCCCACAAAGCTGATCATATTTATCTTTCCACAATAAGGAGAGAGGTGAGGACCTAAGTCAGTGGGCCACTAAAACATCAATGGAAGAATACTGGTGATCTCTGCAAAGTCACCCTCAGCCCTCAGTCAGGCTATTTATGTATTTCTGGGTGCACCAGTTACTAATAGATGCTGCCGGGCATGTTGTAATCCAGAGTGGGCTGCACCAAACTCCAAAGTCTAGAACCAATCCGAGCGCGTGACGGCACTGAACACTAGCCAGTCATGCATATCAGGCGGACTTGCTCTAAGACCACAAATGAAGTGAAACAGTTTTCAGTTTGCTTCCGGCCACTTTAAATCTACAGATTTGATGCTTTTGTCACAAAAAGCTTCACAAAAACCATAAATTCAAGTCTCCTTTTCCATCATAGAGAACTGAGTCTTTGAATCAGTTTCTAAGCTTCCCGGTATTTTATTTATGCAAAACCAAGATCTGCATGCCCTCTGTACTTTGATGCAGTGACTTCCTGCTTCCTAAATATATCTGGAATAGGGGTTTTCAACTATGGTGACTTTTGCTGCGAGAGGACACCTGGAAGGTCTAGAGGTATTTCTGCTTATCCCAATGTAGAAGGTGCTGTAACAGTCCAGGGAGTAGAGGCTAGTGACACTGTTAATGTCCTACAAAGCACAGAACCACTCCTACATCACAGTTGTCCAGCCACAAGTATGATAATGCTAAGGTTGAAAACCTGCTCTGAAAGGGTGCTAATGACCCTAGGAATTGCAGTTGCCTCTGTGGAGGAGGAATGGATATGTGAAGAAGAAGGATGCTGACGATAAATAGAGCTACTTTCACACAAGCAAGTAAGTTATAAAGTAAGCAGGTAAAAATTGGCACAAAAGAAGTGGTCACATGTATTTTTTTAAGATTTTAGATCTAATGTATTTCTTTGTGCTTGTCAATGCCTGTCTCTAGCCACCTTCCTGAGATTATATCAAGGACTGCCTTGATTTCACCCCATAGCTCTCTCTTTACTAAAACTCCCTTTGCCTCATAACTTACAATGGCTCCCAGGGTCCCCATGGGAATTCAAAGTGCTCTTCCTGTCCTTCACATCCCAGCCTTTTCCTGTCCACTCCACACGATTCTTATGAGGTGGCATCATATTTAACACATTTTCCAGGTCCAGAAAAAATTTCCTTTAGTCCATCAAGTCTTCTCTGATCATCTCAACCCATTACAACCTGTCTAATTATTTCACATTGCATCTGTGCCATAAATATGATAAAATATTCTTAAAACCTCTAAGCCTTAATATTTCTCTGACAGATAGTAAAGTCCTTCATAGAGATTAAAGAAATATACTTTAGGGCCAGGCAAATAGCTCAGTAGATTAAAGTGCCTGCTTAGGCAGATGCAGTGGCTGGGGTTTGATCCCTGTTGTGCCATGTCAGCCTCATCTGCAGGGTACACTGAGATAGGGATTGAGACTGAGCGTAGTGGTGCATGCCTGTAATCCCAGCACTTGGGAGGCTGAACACAGGCAGATCACTAGAGTCTGATCTATGTAGTGAGACCCTGCACCAAAAAAAAAAAAAAAAAAAGAAAGACATATACTTTGTTATTCTTCTATTGTCTATAGAATCAATTGCAGTAACAGAAACATCACTGTTAAAAGTACTTGCTAATCAGATACACATGTATTTACATGCACACACATGTATACACTAACATGTACATGTTAAACAAGGAAGACAATGTTCAGTTTATTGGAAGGAGAAAATAAGGAGAAGTGACCTCAAATACACCAGATAGACCATACTTTTATCATTCCTCAGAGATCCTTACCATCTAATCCTGAATTTCCCAAATGTGTCTCATGGGACATTAACAAGTGACCCAGAAAAAGCATTCCACAGTCATCTATGTTTGGCAAATGAGTTAAATAAAGTTAGATGTGCTCCTTAATTGAAAGAACTTTCACATATGCTAATAAGAGAGGTAAGTGTACTGTCTTTCGCAGATGCAGGTTCCTCAGACATTTTTTAAGGGACAGACATACGTGACAGAAAGTTTTAGACGTGCTGATGTAGACTAATGCTTTCATGTTTTAAATAAAGAAACCAACACCTGGGTGGTACATGAAATAGCTACAGAGCCAGGAGCTGATGCCATGTTGCTTGCTGTGGGATTTTTTTCTTCCTCCATTCATTTGCTCTTCTCAACATTCTTTGTCGCTAGCTGGGGAGCCCCCCAGACATACCCATACTATGCTTCACTTCTAAATCAGTAGTACAAACTCATCCTGGGTTATCTGCATTTCTTATAGGACAAAACTGAGTCCTCAGATATGGGCAGCAATGCTGGTCCCAAACTCAGAAATTATGGCAGAGTTGAAGCCAGAATCCTGAGGCTCCTGACTCATGCCAACCTACTGCTGTTCATAGGCTCTTCTTCATGATAGCAATGGACTTCTAGACAAGTTGAGGTTGGAGGGGGCCTTATGCACTGCCCTTTGATTTGAATTTAAAATACCAGAAGGCCTTGTTTATTGTAAAATATTTCATTGCATGAGATAAGCACTAAAATAAAAATATTATTATCTTAAATAATAAATTTCTGCTGCTCTACTGAAAGAAATAGTTAATGCTTAAATGTTTTTCTTATCCTTTGTAATTTCTTATAACTCTTTTTCTCTACCAATTTTGCATGCTGTACCTGGTAATCTGAACAATGAATGTGAAGATAACTTTATGCAATACAGCAGCCATCATTCAATACCTACTATTTTGTTTACTGAATTCTGTATTGTTTCTATTCTTTTTAACCATTTTGTCTTCTCTTTAAAACACAATAAAGGTAACTGGATAAAATAATAAACATCCAAACTAGGAAGTATGTGTAGAACACTCCGTTCCCCTCTCCTCACTGAAGAGTAAAAGAAACTGATCTGTTAAAGTTGACAAAATAACTGACTAAATAGTATCCAGCTTCTGAATAGTTCATGAGCCAAAATGCTTGGAGTCCTCCGAAGTCACTGGCTGTGTGATTTTGGACAACTAGTTTTGCCCTGTCCAGACTTTTTAACATCCAGGTCTGAGTTATTCCAGTTAAGGGGGGGGGGACTGTGAGTAATTACTGTTTAATTTTTAAGGAGAAAAATAAATAAAAGGAAAAGAGCAGGGAGAGGAAGAATAACAACACAACTCATTTGTTGCTTCTGTTTATCATTTCTGCTAATATCACCTAGACTAGGAGCTTCACTTCACCTAGGTAACCAGTTCCTTGCCAGTTTTGAAAATGAAGTCCCCCTCCACAGCTCTATGAGTACACACACCTTGTGTTTCAAGGGAGAGATTTACTTCAGAAAATCCCTCTTCTCTGGAATATGTCCAACTGAGTTCTTCAAGCTGCTTCCTGAAGGGATGTTGCTAATCTCCTAAATCCTTTAATCATGAAAGCACAGAGGAGGCTGAGCCAGTCCACCCTTTGGAGTGACTCTACGGGGTCTACTCAAGTTCAAGGAAAAGTTCTGCCGTCATCACAAGAAAATGATCTTTTTCCCAGCCACTTACTTGACTTTTGTTCTAAAAGGCAACCCCTTGTGGGTTTTACAGCTATAGGCTCACAGGGCTCAGGGATGTCTCTGGGTCTCCTGGGCTGTAGAAGTGAAGGTGACATCTATCATAGGGATTGCTTACTGCCACCTGGCACTCTGCCTGGCGTCTTATTTTGCCATTGAATCCTCACAAGAAATCCATGTGTTACATAACATAGCCTCTCCGGCTTGCAAAGGCATGCTGTCCTTCAAAAAGAGTTGGTAGCTTCAGATAAAGATGCCCAAGTTTTAAGTGGACTAGATTCAGAATAGTCTAATGCAGAATATGTGTTCTCTGTAAGAGCACCATATTGCCCCAAGTCTCCAGAATTACAGTTCAGGAATCCTGCTTTACTCCTAGGAAAAGGATGTGAGGTTATATGAAAACCACGAAGCACTTAGCCAGCACCTGCTGAGTAACAGCACGTGCCTTTGCATCCCTCCTTTACCTCCATCAGCGATTAGTGATGGCGAGAGCGCTGGATGGAATTCTAGTTTGCTGTCATGACTGCCATATACGGAGCAGTGGTGTGCTATCTGTACTCACTGGCAGAGGTGAATGACGCTACCCCTTGGAAGTTAGTCTCCATAATAAAGACTTTCCTAGCCACAACTGTCAATCATGCTGAGGGTAAGAAACTCTCAGTGAGATGAAGCTAGCTATTTTCATATCTAATATCCACAGGTCACAAAGTAGTTTCTTTTTTCTTTATTTTTCTTCCTTTTTTTTTTTTTCTTTTTTCTTTTTTCTGTTTGTATTTTAGGGAAGGGTCTACAGTGTGTTCAGGGCTTCACTACTAGATCAGATTTGTAGTAATCTGCCTGTTTACAGGCTCCCAAGGGCTGGGAGTACAGGCGCGTAACACCACACCCAGTCTCAATTGCTGTCTTAGTGCTCGCAAGGGGTGGGGATCGATCCCCTGCTTGCAGGCACTTTAATTCACTGAGCTATTTGGCCAACCCACAAAGCAGTTTCTGTTTAAGAAAAAGATCTCACTGGGCTTCTGAGACCTGCTTTTTCCATACATCTTGGTTTGTCTTTTGGTCTTGGCCTTGAACACTACCTCTGACTACCTGAATTGCTATCATTAGGTCAAATAGCCTGCAGATTTCAATCTCCAGAGACTCTTAGGCAACTATCTGGCTCCTCTAATTTGTAACTCTTGATGTGTAGTTGCCTTGGATTTGCTGAAATCCTCTATAAAATTCTTTATTTTGAGCCTATGTGTTGCAAAGGAGCAAAGCGTAACTCATGGATTTGGATTTTACTAAGAGGAGGTAGCAAAGAAGAGGGAATAAGTCTTGCCCCAGAGCCCCTGGCCCAAGTGGGAATGCCAGTGGTTCACTACCAGCTTTGAGATGATTTACTCACCTCTCTGAGGCTCACTTTGCCGTCTTGCCTAAATAAAGGAATAACAACACGCACTTCACTAAATTACTAAGAATACTTGTGAGTTAATGTGTGTAATACATACTGCCTGACAGTATATACAAGTGGACTAAACTTAATTTTACTCAGAAACTAGCTGTGTTCCATAAGCTATTCCCAGGAAGTCATGTTGCACTCATATAATGCAGATAAATCATTCTGATAAATTCTTGCATGTAGAAGTAGAATGCAACAGGGATTATATTTAATATAACCAATGCAGACTAATCTTTGTAGTACATGGAAGTAAATAGATGAATAACTATGTTAGGGCAAAAGAGAGTAGTATAATTTGCCCAAAGGATTTCTTTTTCAGTACTGGAGATTAAATTCATGGGGCCCTAAGCCACACCATCCATCCTTTTAAAATTCTATGATAGGTTCTTTCAAAATTGCCCAAACTAGCCTCAAACCTACCATCTTGTCTGAGCCTCCCAAGTAGCTGGGTTTAGAGTAATGGTCACTAGATCTTTGTTGTTATTTTTGAGACTGTGTCTTGCTAATGTACCCAGGCTGCCCTCAAAGTTACAACTTTCCTGCCTCATCCTCTTGAGTCCTGGGATTACATGTATTCAGCATTGTACCCTGCCAAAGGAACTTGTTAAGCATTAGGGTTTGTCCTAAAACACACAAATGTATGGAGCCTAGGGAGTGACTCTTATCCCACAAATTGGATTTGTTATCTCATAATTTGTAGACTCCTCCCTAGAGTTTCAATAACTTTGAATGTCTTTTCCATATAAAGTACATGTAATGACTTGCCCAAGGTAAATATGCTCACACTTCAAGTGAATTAGATGCAGAGTAATCTGCCCCAGAGCACAGAGTAAACAAACTTACATGAAGCCAAACAAAACATAAGTAATCTTTCCAAACACAAGATCATAATCCTCTGGCCAGCTTAGTGTACAGTGATTTATTTCCATTCTTCTAGACTCATCCAACACTACTTGACAATCAGTATGGGACCTCTTCTGTTGATATCCGTAATACGGCTTGGGTTTAAAATTTCAAATTGGGTAGAGAATGCTTTTAACCCATTTCACCAATTTGACTGGAAGTTGCTTGAAGTCACAAGGGAGGATTATACACGAGAAGCATAAAGTATACTTTTCACCCTTAATTTTACCAATTGTTATCTTTTCTACTGTTTGTAATGATGGAACTTGCAATACACTAGTTTGAAGTTTTACCATGCTTTAACACCCTGGACATTGAAAGAAAGGTACATAGCTATTCTGATTATTTAAATTTATTTAACCATTTTATACTAGAGATTCATACATACCTACCACAATGCCAATTAGTTTTCAAAGAATGTAACATTGGGCAGTAATAGCATTACTTGAGCTATTAGAATCAACACACTGTAAAAATAGAAGAGATTTGGAAAATACTGTTGGCTTTGATTTCTGATTCCATTTGCTAACTCTATGACCTTTTGTGAATTATTTAGTTTCTCTAAGGCTTTACATTTTCTCACATTTAAAATGTGTCATGATTTTTCATTTTATACTATTCCTACAAAGCAGATTAAATTGCACGTGCAGGACTGCCAGTTTCTGACAAATGTTAGGATCATCCTAAGTGTTAGATCCCTCCTGCCTTCCCTTCTCAGCATGTACCCCTTCACCATCCTCTAAACACACTAAAGACTTAATTTACCACCAGGGCAAGGTCAATGTTCGTTTTAAACTATCCCAACAAAAATCCAAGAATCTTCCTTGACTTCTCTTTCTTTCTTGCTCACCTGTTGCCAAAGACTGTGTCAGAAGCTCCCTTCAACTGTCCTACAATCCTCCTGTCTCTTGGCGTTCTGTCTTGTGGGATACCATAGTCTGAGTTGCCATGCTCTCTCTCTTGAGTTACAGCAGTCCCTTACGTGATCTCCCTGTTCCCACTCTGGCTCCTCTAGTCTCCATTTTAAATACAAGGATAGACTGCAACTCATGAAATTTATATAGCTTCTCCGCTAGTTCAAATGCCTTTGCTGCCATCCAGCTCATTTGGAGTAAAACTCTAAGTCTTCAACACACCCTAGATAACATGGCCCAGAGTAAGCTTGTACAGCTATCCTGTCTAACTCATCTAATTGTACTGGCCTTTTTATTCTGTTCCTTGAGCATGACAGATGCTTTGCCATAATTGGTAGTCACAGTCTTTTGTCCAAACCCATTCTCCTGTTTTTTTCTTCTTTAGGTCTCAGATACATATCCTACTACCACATCCAAATTAGGTCTTTCTGTTTAATTTGTGGCCATCATGTCACACTTTGTCTTTGTGATAGCTCTTAGCACATTAGGTACCTAATCTGTTTCTTGATATCTCCCCTACTACATGATGAACTTTTTATCTTTTGAAAAAATTATTTCCCCAAAGTACACCCTCCTTCACTAGGGACTATGGGATGTTCTGAGTATATCTTTGTGGAAAATAAAACAAAACAAAATATCTGACTGCCATTAAAATTATATGTGCAACTGGATTACTGCTTCTACCATGGAGACTGAGGCTAATCAGTGTTTGATCAGCTTCAGTCAGAGGAGCAAAGTACAATGCAAAATAAGAATCTTTAATACTTGCTAAATTAACCACACATTTAAGGTCTTTAAGGCTCACAAGTAGCTAAGGTCAAGTAATGTCATGCATATATTCATAGAAATGAAGGAATAAAGTATCCAGTTCCTGCTTACATCATGTTATATGTAAGAAATGGGAAGTATTTCTCTAGCACTGTTGATTCCAAGTACTGACATACACATAAATATGGAGAAGATGAAACAACAGCCTGTTGGATCATTTGCTTCTCCCTAAGAAGACTTCACAATTCTTACCGCTGCTCAAAATGATCAGCTGTTAAGTGAAGAAAGAGACTCCTAAAAAAACTGAGTAATGAATAATGAGAGTATCCTATCACTTGTCTAGCTACACTAGGGACTGTGATGCATGCCTTATTATATTATTTGTATCCTATTCCTAGTCATATCCAATTTGAAATTCTTAGTTGAAATTTTTAGAGACTATAATATCATGGTTTGGACAAATTATAAACCCCTAAGAGCCTGTTTCCTTTCTTAAAGATGAAACTAGCTGTGGTTCGTATCTTAAAAGGGTGCTGTATGTTAAAAATATAGTGCATCATTCACTTAATGCTCCGCACAGACCTGACTTGGTGAGTTCATAGTCTCAATTTAGGATAGAGTGTAATGAATCTGCGGCTCCACGATTTGCCCCAGACCCAGTCACTGCCAAAGACAGTGGCTTCTGTAACTTCTCTTCTGATGAAATCATTCTTTTGAATATCAGAGGTGGAACTCATTTAGAGACCCACGAGTACCAACTGCAGAAAGTTCTCCTGCCTTCCCTCGTGCAGTTTTCAGAAATATCATTCAGTACACAAAAGTTAGAAGCAAATATTCACAGAGGAAATACCTCTTTTGATCATAATTTTACAAGGCCCACATGCTCCCTCCATCAGTGTCTCTACAAAGATCTGCCACAGGGCCCTACATAGAATAAATGCAACTAGTATTATTTTAGTCTTTATTGCACTTTGCCAGATGCACATACACTTCGAGTTTGATACACAAAACTATCGTTACCTATTTTTATCCCAATTTAAACATCAATTAGGATTTCCTGGAAAGGGATTACTGAGACTCTGTGAAAAGATGAAGGTGTACTGTGAACCTTGAAATATTTAAGTAAGGGTATACATTACAAAGAAGCAGAATTTTAAAAGGATACAAAACAAGTTTCTTCAATCTTAACAGTTCACTTCATACTTCCTGCTCCCAATGACTGTTTTGCTTTGTTATATTACAAATTGTTAGTAACTAGCCTATCAGTAAAGATTTATAACCTCCTGTTCTCATAACATCCTGTTTCTCCTGACCAAGACCACCAAGATTTGCTAAACTAAAAAACTGTCAGCTTCTGCAAACTTGCTTTTCCCCTACAATTTCCACATCAAAGACCAACTCCCTTGGAAACATTTATAAAACAAGAGCCCTTCCTTTGTTTGGGCCTCAGCTCTTTGAACATAAATCTCCTGACTCAGGTGTGTATTTAGAATAAAATCCTCCTGTTTTCCCATGGTCTTTCTGGACTCCTGAACTTTGTAATATCTCCTGGAATCCATGAAGTAATTGATGATTGGTTTTCTATCTTCATTGCCTATAGACATGGCTGCTGAGTTGTAGGAAACTAGAGCATGCAGGTATCTTTGTGTGAAACTTAAACTCAGAGAGGACTGGCCGTTCCTCAGCTTGTATCATCTCAGGCCAGAGCAACAGAACCTGAGAGGGAGTCAGGATGCTTCCAGAAGAGTGTATTAAAAAACCATGATAAGATTTTAGAACCTAAGGTATTACCTGTTCCATATGGGTGGAAGGGAAGTTTGATCACTTTTCAGGAAGTACTGAGTAAACCAGCTGAGATTAAGTCAGATGAAATATACAACCCTGGAACAGGAAGGGAGGAGTGGCCCACTATTGAGAGCAGCTCACAAGAGGGGCAGGAACAGACTGCAGAGCTGGAAAAGTGAACTGGGTCAAGGGGGAGCATATGATTGTGTCTGAAAAAGCTGAGTGCAATATATGGGGCTACAGGTGTCAGCATGGACTGTATGCTCTGAAAAAGAGAGGGTACAATAGGAACTAATGCAATCTATCTCAGAGCTATGAAGGTACCTCACAAATGGTAGATAAGTTTTGGGATCCAAGTTCAGGATATACAAACCCTCTGACTTCTAAGGAGTCTGAAAACTGCAAGTGAGACAGTTTAATCATCTTAAAGCAAAAGTGATTCAGTAATTTATACTGCATCAGGGAGAAAATGGGAGGAAAACATAAAGACCCACCCCAAGAGAATGTGACAAATCTTTGAGAACTGCTAAATTTATTTTTGGATTCCAACTTGTTTATTTTGTTGTTTAACTAATTAATATGCTTAAGAAATTTATTTCTTGTGCATTGTAAATTCTTAAAGTACACTTACAGGGGTAACTTCCTCTTCTCTTTGCTCTCTTCTGATATAAGAAAAGAACACTAATTAATGGTTCCTTGGAAGTTTGTTGAATTCCACTCAAATTAAAAAAAAAAAACAAAACAGATATCTGAGAGCAAAAGAAAACAAACAAACAAAAATGGGGAGGACAACTTAAATCCAAGTAATTCAGCCAAGTTTGTTATGAAAAGTTCATAGTAAGTGGGATAAAAAGTAATAGGAAATATATTTTTGATACAAAACTGGAAAATATACTGGAAAGCTCACATATGTCAAAGAAAAGTTTGTGGAAGAACATATCAAAAGAAATTTGTATGTTTGCTTGATGGTCTGGTAGAGCTCAAACTGTTTCTTCTCTAAGCACCTTGTTGCACAAAATACTGTATAAAGCTGAACCCCTGCTCCGAGTTGAAAACTCTTTGTAAAATTGAATGGCTTTCCTTGATGATAGTTGGCTGAGGGTACAAAAGATAATCATTATCATCATCAGGCATGTACTTGAAGTGGTGATCAAAGACAGAGGACATAATAGTACTCAGATCAATTTCTTTGCATTGACTCATGGCTACATGTACTCTAGATTCACCTTGCATGGCCACAACCCTGTCCGATTATGAAAAAAAAAAAAACACTCATGGCCTAATCTGGGCCTAAAACAAATGAGATAAGAATCAGACCTACTGGGAGTCCCAGGGATTAAAAAAAATGGAGAGCATAGCAGAAGGCTGACAATGAGGAGCACTTCACCCAGCTGAACAAGACATCAAAGAGTGAGCTCAGATGTTCGAAGGTGCTAATGAAAGACACACTGAGACCATAATGACAAAAAGAAAAAGAGATCATGGCACTAAAATTGAGCTTTGAAAAAGTTACTGCCATCAAAGCAGAGCTGAAGCTAGAGCTGGGGTGCATCTGCACTAGTGCCAAGGACACATTACATAACAAGAAATGAGTGGAAGCAAAGGATGCTCAACAGTGACCGTTGGATATAGAGGAGGAATAAGGATGCTATGAGGCCAAAGAACATATGGGAGAGAACCTGACAGCTGAGGAAAACACTGCAAGGCTGCATTGGATAAAGTGAGTGGCTCAAGGCCAAGGTAAAATGCCCATGAGAGCAAGCAAAACAACAGCCAGCTCCGCAGCCACAGCTGTCCCAAGACGCTGCCCAGAAATAGCTACAGACTGAGGAAAAAAGCACATGAAAATGCTAGAGCAGCTACATAGTGGGTAAAAAGCAATGCAGCAGGCAGCTGAGGAGATTAAGGAGGCTCAAAATCATGCTGAACATGAGACAGCACAGTCTTGGTTGTGGGCAGAGACAACAACAGATGCATAACAACAAAAATACAGTTTTCAGGAAGGCAGGTACCGATGAGGCATTGAGAAAAAATAGGCCATCTTTGCTCTCACAATTCCAACCATCCAATGCCAGATAAGGGAGTTCTTGGGGGCAGAGGGTTTCTATTATATCTAGATCCAAAATTTCTCACTTCTAGCTAAACCCCTATGTAAAGCCACCTAAAAGATGAAAAATAACAACACTGTCCTCTAGAAATCTGACCAGGAAAAAATCTAAACAAATCAAAAGGACCTGAGGGCCCAGCCTTAGCGCCGCCAAATGTATTCAAGCTTTTCTTGTAATAAATCCACAAGCAAACATGCAAACAGCCATAGGAGTCCTAATGCAGCTTGTGCAATCTTGACATTGCCCAGTAGCATACTTGTCAAAATAATTAGACTCTCGCCTCAGGATGGCCTCCATGCTTTACCACAATTGCTACCACCCCCTGCTAAGGCAGAAGGCTGACAATCTGACTTCAGGACAACTGGCTGAGTGCAACACTAGAAGTAGTACTGGCCCATTACTTCTATGTGTCATGGCTTATTGCCATCACGCGAGTGTTTTGTAAGCAATGTCTAACTCATGGTCAAAACAACTCAAGCATTCAAGAAATGGGTGCTACCCTTTGTGAAAACCTCCTTGGAGACCACACAGAGCTACATCGACTGGGAGGCTGTCAACATACATTGGCTCTTGTCTGCACCTTCTCAGGATGGTTTGAGGCTTTCCCCACCTGGACAGAAAGGCAAAAGGGTGACAATAGTATTATTAAGAGACATCATCGCAAGATTCAGACTCTTCTTGACCACTGATCATGGGGCCAAACAATGGACTGGCTATCTCAGCCCACATTTGTGGCTGAGATACTCAAGGGGTTCACAGGAATCTTAAAAATAGAATTGAAGCTACACATAGCCTACCATACCCAGAACTCAAGAAAATTGGAGTGTATCAACTAGACACTGAAATAATTGCTGAATCAACATTGCCAAGAAATCCACTTGAGTTCAAATGAGGTTCTGTCAACTGGCTCCTGGGTCTGGTGCAGCCCCACCAAACAGAGTATTCCCACTATAAAATCCTACGTGGGAAAGCTCACCCAATTACCAATAAAGTTAAGGGAACCTGGGAGAACTGACCTTAAGAAGACAGAAGCAACCTTTGGAAATCATCATGAAAGGCATCCACGGCTGAGCACAAGAAAGAATGCCCATAAGTCAGCAGACCTGATAAGCCCCTTCTAGCCAAGGGACTTTGTTTGGGTCAGGAAATGAAATCCAAATACCATGGGACCCACCTGGAATGGGCACCATGCTATAATCTTGTCCACCTCCATTGCAATTAAAATGACAGAAACTGGGCCTTGGATCTACCACAGTTGGCTGAAAGCACCACCGCAAATCAGGTGCACCAACAGACAAGAGCCAGACCATCTGAAGATGCTAATCCTGTGTTGAAACTGAGCCACCACCACGAACAGCAGCCCTGTCCTACCCTAGTGGTTGATCAGTCCGCACACAGCTGGAGCTTGAAGGCCAAAATGGAGCTACAGTGACAACATGTCTTTTTTCCTTTTTGTTATGATTCTCCCTCTGTCCCTGCTAGGCAAAAACAAACTCTAGAGGAATGCTTCCCATGCAGCTATGCCTGTTATGGAGCATCTGAATAAAACCTCTGCTATGTAATAACTATTATGAATGCACAGGTACACATTAGGGAACTTGTACTCATAAACAATCTATGCAATATATGACCTAGGAAATAATCAGTCTTATGTTTTTTATGGCCCTAAGTTTTTACCTTACAAAACCTGGTTTGGGGTTGGGGAGATGGCTCAGTGGAATAAGAGCTTCCCTGGCAAGTACAAGGACCTGAATTCAATACCCGGTTCTGCCAAAATATAAAAAATAAATAAATGAAACCTGGTTTGTGGCCCATGCTGAAAGAGAGAGAGGATAAATAGTCCCTCCCTAAATTAGGCAGTACTATGGCCCAGCTACTTCATAAAATATGAAGATACTGTACCCATATTTACATGTTTACAAAACAGACTGTCCATAGACTACTTTATAGGCCAGGAGAAAGGGCTATGTAAAAGTTTCAGTCTAAATAATTGTTGTCTAGAGATTGATATCAATAAAAATGTTACTGCTAGAATTAAAAACTATCCCAGTCCCAAACTATAAAGAGATGGTCCACAGATTCTCTCTTTAGAGACTGGCTTTCATCCCTTACAATATACACTAGCTTAATAAAAAATAGTTCTGACTTTCTTGGAAGTTTGGCTTATTCTCCTTTGTCTCTTCTCCATGTTTATCAAACATATTCAGTAAGCCACTCATCTAATGACTGATTAAATATCAACCTCTGCCAATCAGAGTCACCCCCTGATAACAGGGTGAATAACAATGATAGTTATACTCTCTCTTGAGGCTCATTTACAGAAAGCATTAAGGGGGGAATGAAGCAGGACTTTAAAAGAAGAAGAAAAAAGTTTTCTTAACTCTAACAATGCCTTCTAGTTTTCCAACTCCATGTGACTATTTTCTTTGTTCTATTACGAATAGTAACTTGTCCCTATCTGTAAAGATTCATAACCTTATGTTCTCATAACATACTGTTTTGCCTGAGCAAAACCAACAAGGTTTGCTAAACTGCAAAATTGTTTACTTCTATAAACTTCCTTTGCTGTAAGTTCTGTGCAGAAGACAAATCCCCTTGTTAACATGTGTAAAACTAGAGCTTTTGGTTTGTTCAGGACTCAGCCCTTTTGGATACAAGCCAGCTGAGTTGGGCATACACCCAAAAAAATGTCCTGTTTTTTCCTTAGTATTTCTTTAATTCTGCAACAATAATAGGGAGCATGATTTTGTCCCCCAATTCTTTCCCTCCTTCCTGGCTCTTTCAAGTGAAGGATCACCTCTCTCATGCCACAAAATGAAACCAAACCTTTAAAACAGGGTTAGACAAAGAGAAACTGCTTGGAGGTGCTGAAGTATTATGTACGAGCCAATGCAGAGTAAGAAGAAACAAGGGTATCTTAATTTACATTAAATCCATAAAATTAAGTACATGAGCAATATTTTCGAAGTACATGCTCTGTATGAGACACTATCAGCAGAGCAACTAGAGAGCTCCAGCAATAGAGACCATGAAGTTGAAAGGCATTAAACTTATAGACAGTATTTTCCAT
Source organism: Ctenomys sociabilis (assembly GCA_004027165.1). Lineage (NCBI taxonomy): Eukaryota > Metazoa > Chordata > Mammalia > Rodentia > Ctenomyidae > Ctenomys > Ctenomys sociabilis. The sequence goes on from PVKA01001023.1 coordinate 146,986, forward strand.
CAATCAGAAGAGATGTCTCCACATCTGGGGTGGGGCGTTACCTTTGGTCATTCTCAGTTTCACTAAGATTAAGAGGTGACATGAAACAGGAAAGCAAAATATACTCAACCCCAAATTTTGGTCAATTTAACTTGGAAAAAAACATCTTATTCTTACAGTTTTTCTCATCTATTCTTCCATTATGGGCTTTGCTCTCTGCTTAAAAAAATAAAGTGCTCCACATGACATCCCCATAATACACAGGGGATGGACCTGCAGGCAATCACTTAGCTGATCTTTGGAAAGTCACAGTTTCTCTCAAACATATTATTGCGAAGTCTCTGGGCTCTGAGGAAGCCAGGCGAGATTTATTGCTAACAAAGATACTTCTGAAAGTAACCCAGGATAGATGTCTACTATCTCTCATTTACAGAACCCTCATAAGAGAAATCAGTGTGGCTCTCCAGGCCCACATGATAGCGAGAAAAATCATGAAGCTATAAACGTCTCTCTTCTAACCACTGGTGTCCTTACTGTTTTTTAATTAACTTCTATAGTTTGAGTGGTTCAACATTTTCTTTCTTCCCTTACATTTTCAAGAACCTCAAGACAGGGGAAGGTAGTAGAAGCAAGGCAGGAAAATTAACTATTTGTATTTGAAACTCGGCTATCTTAGTCACTAATTGTTGGGGCCAAACATCAGCCACTTACAACTTAAAGAAAGAGAAGCTTATTTTGTCTCCCATTGTCAGCCCATGGCCTGTAGGCTCCCAGGAAGGAAGTGTATGGTGGAAGGATCTAGGCTGAGGAAAGCCCCTCTTATCAGGCATCCAGAAAGTAGAAAGGGAAGACAGCAGCCAGGGCAGGACCTGTGCCCTTCAAAGTCAAGCCCCTAGTGCCATGATGCTAATCAGTCCCCACTTCCTAACAGTCAATCAATTATAGCATCCCTGTACTCCAATCACCTTCAAGCCCTGCCTTTGAACTTTTTAGGCTCTTGGGGACATTCTTGACCTTGATCTCGACCAATCAGACCATCAGCCAATAAGAGCACATTTTGCAATGTTATATATGAGGTTTCAACCAGGCATGAAGATGTAATTGATGTTAAATCCTGAATTGAAGAATGAGTCAAAGTATGTAGAATTATAGAGAAACAATCACAGAAATCCCTTATGGGTTTTATGAATACACAAAGACTAAGTGAATGGAGGTGGCTGCTGCCCTCCATCCACAAAGCTCACCTAGAAGAACTTCAATGAATCAAACTTGAAATCTTGGCATGTGTTTCTGTAACTAACATCACTGCACATGCCCTGATGGTAAATCCAGAAGGTAGTGTAGGCAGGAGGGGCTATAGCTCTTGCAATATCCTGTACCCTTATAATTTGTCAGGCAAAAGATGGGCTGATCACTGATTATAATGCTGAGGTGGGGCAGGCTCAACAGGTAAGTGTCTCAGAGACACATGAGGTCCTACTTCTAGGACCTCCTGCATGGAAGAGAACTAGCAGGGAAGCACACTGTCCAAGAGTGGAATAGATACCTTGCTTAAGCTTTTCACAGATGTGTGGGATATGCAGTGCAGTTCCAAGACTGGGATCTTTCAAGAACTAACAAAGTACTTCATAAGGGATGAGGTTAGACTAAGCATTCAACAATGCCAGAGAGTACAGAATCCCACCCTACTGGCATGGCAGTGCCCCCCATACGACCCCCTGCTCATGTTCAAAGATAAAGTGAGCAGCTGGTTTTCCAGAGGATAGTAAGGACACACAGCTGCAATGACCAATACTCTGATCATATTGGTAAGAACTGCCAGCTAAAGGGAGCATCTGGGAACAGAAACCAATACTTAGCTGTGAACAAGGTTTGGAACAATGATAATTATTCTTAATTAAGCCTATATTTTTCCACTTCAAGTGTTACTAGGCTGTCCCTTATAGTTGCTGGAGTAAAATATTCACTAGTTTGCATGGAGAAGGTAGATACACTCAACGAATCTACTCCAAAGTAATAATGCTTCTCAATAATATTAATTGTTTTGTTTTTTAAAGTATTAACTATACATTTAGGACATCTTCATACAATGCTTGGTGACTCCTACAACAGCACTCCTGACTGCAAAGAATTCTTAATCCAGGGGTCAGGAGGGGAACTTCGCTAGCATCAGATGTTCTTCAAAGTACACCAATACCAAATAGAGAATATAGACTATGAGCTATCAGCTGGATACAAATTCCAACTGCTCCATATACTGGTTTGAGGTAACCCCCTAATGTTATGCACCTTAGTTTTACTTATTGATTAAACAAAGATAACATGATCCATCTTATAAAATTTTCAAGAGGACTGAAAGGAAACATAAAGCACTGAATAATCCTCTTAACCCACAGGAGCTCAAAAAGTAGTGACAAATACTAACAAGCTGGTAATATTTTTAGTACATATACAAAACATGGTTATTACTATTAAATATGCCACTCATAAAAGTTAAAATGGACTATTAAAATTAAGTATTAAGACAGATCTTGCTTCTCATTGAATTAAGAGAAAGTAGCTATATAACTACCCTATTTTGTATATATAGATACAAAACGGTCCTTCATTTGTATCCCCTTCTTTTGTTTAGTTTTGTTACAGATGGGTATTCCACTGACATTTAAATATTGTAGGTATGTAAATTCAGCAAAATAATCCAATATAGTCCACTAGTCCATAATAGTAGTGGGTTACCCATAGGACTGGCAATGTCAGATGTTGTTGACTCTTGCATTTTATAGCTCAACCTATTAATATGGCTTTACTTTTTTATATCCCGCTTTTATACTTTTCTGCTGCACAGTCTCACTGCTATTTATTTCTCAATAAAATTAATAAAAAATAAAAAAAATGGAATAAATATACAGCTACTTTCTCTTAATCCAATGAGAAGAAAGATTTGCACTAATTTTGTTTGGACAGGATATCATGTCTACATCTTGGGGTATGAATAACCACTATGAAGACAAAAATATGCAATGTATTAATTATTGAAACTGTCCTACTAATCGGTTTTGAAACTTTTTCATTGGTATTTGTTTCTCAATGAAATTAATAAAAATTAAAATATTATCTCTAAAAACTTATAGCTCACAACCCAGCCCATTGTATAAGTTCTCTCAAATATAATATTTTATGTCCTTAATTTTTATTGTATAAATAAGCATCACCTAATTGAGAACTGAATCCCCTCATTTTTATGCTATTGCCTTCTTTCAAATAGACTTAACCCCCAACTTACACTGTAAGAACTCTCTGAGGACAGGACATGCAATAACATTTGGGAACAGAACAAAGGCCATTCCGAGCACCCATTGTCGCGGTGAGCATCAATATTGCCATGATTTTGCTCTTTCATTCAACCAGAGAACATGATAACAATTAAAGAAGAAATCCTTTGTGTCACAGGTAGATCTTTATCCAACTGACAAGCAACTTCTTTTGGCCTTGAAGCGAGTCTGAGTTTACAAAGATAAGCAGGTAAGAGCACAAACTTCCCCAAACCATTCTTCCATTTGAATTTCAACATGGAATCTCATGAAGTCTGCCGATGGCATTTTTTAAAGAATTTCATTAAATGTTGCTATCATGTCATAAGCTCCCTTAAATGGAAGGGTAATGGCTCATAACCTTTGTAAGCTTTTTAATTTCATGGAATATGAGCAGCATAATCAGGACCTATTAAAGTCAATCAACTGTGCCAAGTGGGGCTACCTACCTTTGCTTTGTTTCTACTTTCCTTGTGGGTATACCCTGCTAACCAAGAGGCAGCAAGCTCCAGCAACATTCTTTAAGGCTAATACCGGTGCGCGATATTTTCAACAACCTCTGGAGAGACCATTACAGAGGAATTTACAGACACCTCTCAGAAACTTGCTTTTGGCTTCAGGAAATGAGAGATTTCTCTTTCCATTTGCTTCAGCTCACAAGTCCCAGTTTTGGCAGGATTCAGAATTTGACCCATATAACTAGAATTAGTAAATGGGGAAGAACATAAAAAGTCTCATTCACATTTCCACTGACAAAGGGGTCTCCATACCAAACATCAATTCTATAAGGTTCGGATTTCTTTTTCTACTAGAAAGTCTTTTATAAGAATGGTGACCACTTACAGTGGGTTAAGTGGCAGGCACCACACTTGTTTTTATTTTCTTGTTCAATTGAAAAATAAGCCTCTGTGATCTATTACTTACCCATTCAGAGAGAAACTAAGACATCAAGGAACACTCAAGTTACAAAGCCAGAGAGACATGGAGGTAAGCTTCGAACACAGCTTTTGTCTGACTCTAAAGTTCATGTTCTTTGCTCCTATAATACACTGCCTTCACATGTAGTCATGCTAATCTCCCAGGAATTGAGATATCTGGAGAAAACATTTCCACAAGGAGACTATAGGAAATGCTTTGGCATGGCAAATGGTTATAGAGTTAAATAGGGAAAATTTATAGCACAGTCTAGAATGCACTCATCAAAATTGATGAAGCATGATAGAGTATGATGATCCAGAATGTAGCAAGGTCAAAAGCCTAACTTGAAAGTAAGGAAGTCTGAAGATGAGTTAGGAAAAGTTGCAGAAGCTGAGCTAGAGCAAGCGCATGCGCCCAGGACTTAACATATGGGAAGACCCCACTTCTGCTTCTGCACAATATCTGATGGCTTCTAGAGCAAAGAAAGGAGCAGACAAATCCATCAGGGCATCACTCAAATCTCCATTAAGGCAATGTACATGGATGGTGTGAAAATATACTCTGCATCTGATTCTTATATAAACACATGACTGAGAAAAGTTTTATTCACACCTTCTTTGTTGCTGGTCCTTTCATACAAAATTTAAAGGACTAAAGATTTATTCTGGCTCCTGGTTTCAGAGGGTCCAGTTCCCAGAAATAAATAATGTGGGGGCAGATGAAAGCTGCTCAACCCATGGCACCCAGCAAGCAGACAGGGCACAGAAAAGCCAGATAGACAGGAATGGATGGGGACAAGAATGCATTCGTCAAGGGCACCCAGTGTCCTACCTCCTCCAGACAGGCTCTACCTGCAAGAACACATTCAGCAATAAACTCATCAACAGATAAATCCTTTGGTGAGCACAGTGTCTCTGTGGTCCAATCACATTGTGAGAACCTCACCTCTGAACACATGAGATTCTAAAGATGTTTCAGAACTTAACTACAACAGCTATGCTGACGGCTGCCAATATTGAAGACTGGACCAAGGAAACACACATAGTGATCATAGTACACTCATTGATATGAATGTCAGAATATTATCTGAAGGGCTTCAAAGAGAAGTTTTCATCCAGGAATGAGAGAAAACCTGTACTCATGAATGTTTCCTATAGACATGGGTGTGCTCTTAGATTGGATGTTGATTTGGTTTGATAAGAAATGCAAGAACATGCCAAGGAAAGAGAGTTAGTAGGGTTCTTGTACTTAGTGCTATGAGAAAAATTCACAGAGAAGACTGAATTTAGCATGAAGAAATCAATACTCCTCCAAATGAGCTCCGAAAGGTAATTAAGTGCCCAGGCATCCATTATACATAATGAATTCACATCTCTCCTATGTATCTAGAATGACACTAGAAATTCTGGGAAGGGGAAGTGTTGAAAAGATAGTCAGTCATGTCTTTGTGTTCCCTAGTGTTCTGTAGTTAAGTAAGGAACCAGATTTAAGAAAGTTCAGGTCTTTTGCAGTTTTAACTTGCTATAAGTATTTTATCATTTCATATTTATTTCATTTTGATGGATTGAGAATGAAAAATTGGTAGAGCACTCTGAAATTTAGAAATAAGTAGGCTCAAATTATAGATGGAAATATAATAAGATCTATATGATCTAATATATCTGAAATAAACCATGTTTTTCAGAGTTAGTGACTTAATTTGCGTGAGTTCTTATTTCCAAATAGATGCTTCAATGCAATCCCTGAAACAACAATGAGAAATACCATAAGTGGAGACTGGCAATGGTGTAAGGGGAGATGGTACACACTAGAAGATATGTGATTTGAATGAAGAAAAGCTGTAACAGATGTCATCCAAGGTGGTGGAAAGAATGACCAGAGAAGCAGTTACTGATGGAGACAGTAAGTATGATAGTATTCTCATGAAGCTGACAAGAATCATGCTAGCCTTTCGGGTTTAGGGAGAAACCATGTCAGGCAAGTAGTATGGACCAATCAGTAGCCACCATTTAATATTCAAGGCAGCAGAACATCTCAGATTAGGAGAGGGTCAGAGTCAAGCTGCCTTGGAAGAGTAAATGTATGTTTTCTCTAAACCTTTCTGAGCCTTTGGATGCTCATCTCTAAATGGGAGATCAAAATGATAGATCTTTCACAGGGTCACTACAAGAAACGAATGAGATAATTTTACATTAGCACTGTGCCCATTAGCTATTACAACATGAGGATTTAATCATACATTATTTAGATTAAAATTTAGCAAATATTTATAAGCAATTACTCTCAGGCTGAGCCCTCTGCAAGCTACTTTCACACCTATTAGTGTATTTAATCTCCCTAACAGCAAATTTTCTAATGGATATTAAAGTTATAGATATTCAATATTTAAATCGAAATGCAAAGCCTTGCAGGAACTTAAGAATGCCTTAACATTTTTTTTTACCATATCTCATATCCTGGTAGCAAACTGTTAGTCATCCTAAGAACAGAATACTTTGCTGTCCAAATATCTGGAGTCCCTTCTTCCTTTTCTTAGCCTAGCACGGCCTTTGTGATTTTCCCAGCTTTTAGATTCACTAAATAAGACTATGTATATAAATCCATAAATCCTAAGCTTTGTGCTTGATCTAAACTTGTTTCAGGTGTAATTTATAAAAGAGACAGTTTGGTCTCTGAGCTAACTTTAAAAATCAAAACATGCATCTTCACCACATCAGTGCTTCTGGGTCCACTAGACATAAATTCTGTAACCTTGTGGTGTTGAGTACCCCCTAAAGACAACTCTCAGTGCTTCCCCCACTGGTAGAAGACAATAGTTCCACCATCTTGTGTTTAGAACACTTGTCAAAATAGCGTGAAGTTCTGTTTCCTTTTCTTTTCCTTTTTTAAATTTTATTCAAGAAAAAATAGCAATGAGACAGTTTCCAGACAAATTAACGGGACAGATTTGATGAATTAATACATGGCAAACTGTTTTCATAATGTTTTGGTATTGTACAAGGTGCATACAAGATATTATACTTACAGACATTATTAAAGCAAATGTCTCTAATTATTGAATTAAGAGAGTATAGCTGTTTACTTAATTTTTATACCTGAATTATATGACAGATTCAATAACTGATACTTTCTACCTTGTTATTTTCCTAGTGGTTGTCCATAGTACTAGAAGCTGACATAAGATCTTGTCCAACCACTATTAGTGCAAATCTTGCTTCTCATAGAATTATGCAGGAGCATGGCATATTTACCCTAAATGTACTGCTTATACACACACATCATGATTCTTCCTTTGTATACACCTTTTTTGCCTAGAACTGTCAAAGATGGGAACTCCATTGTCATTCAACCAACTTAGGTGCCTGACCTCGGCGACACAATCCAACACAGTCCAGCAGTCCATAATAATAGTGAGTTATCTGAAGAAGTTGTTGACTATAGCCATTTAACAGCTCAACTTATTATTATGGCCCCACATTATATACCTCATTTTTATACTTTTCTACTGGATTGTTAAGACCGAGATAGAGCAAGACCTATATATCAAAAGATGTTGCTTTAATTTCTGATGAGGTCAGTGAAGCCCCCTCAGGGTTTATGTTGTAATCTGGTACCTTCCTCTGTAGATCCTTTGTCTGTGTCATCCATGCAGATGAGTCATGGCCAATGCTTGACCAGCTTGCTCTCTGTGAGCCTGAGAGAAAGTTTTCTCTCCATGTGACTCTTGCCAAGCACACTATAGATCATCAATCTCTTTCCTCTGTGGCTCCATAATCTCCTTGTTCAGAAAATTTGGCATACAACTGAGTTTCATGATGTTACAGTACAGGTTCTCCTATGCCCTGAGTCTTCACTGACCTTCAAAGGTTAAGGCCAAAATGGCCCTGTGGCTCTTCTATTTCTCCAACTTTGATCTGTGAACTTAGGTTGTTAACCATCCAGAAGAAAAGCTGATTAGTACCCTGCAGCATATGCTGTTCAGTTTGCTCTATCTGACTCAATTGTTTTTAGTTGTTGCATATTCCTATTTGTATTTATTCTTTTGACTTCTTATAGCAGGGAGACTATATGATATTTGCACATGTGTGTTTGGTTTATTTCACTTACGAGTATATGTTCAAGTGGCATCCACTTCAATATAAATGCTTCAAGTTTATCATTCTTTATAGTTGAGTAATACTCCATTATATAGAAATACCACATCTTTTTCAACCATTCCTCATGTGATGGACATCTTGGTTGTTTCCAAGATTTTGCTATCACAAATTCTGCTGCTATAAACATAGGTACACATATATCACTATGATATAATGTTTTCAGTTCCTCTGGGAAAATTCCCAGTAGGAGGATAGCCAGCTTGAATGGGATTTCTAGTCCTACTGTTTTGAGGAGTCTCCACACTGACCTCCATAATGGTTGTACCAGTCTACATTTCCACCAGCAGTGGAGAAGTGTTCTCTTTTCCCCACAACCTCTCCAACATTTGTTGTTGGTTGATTTCCTTATGATAGCTACTCTTTCTGGAGTGAGATGGTATTTCAGTGTTGTTTTTATTTGCATTTCATGAATGGCTAGCAATGTGGAGCATTTTTTCATATATTTATTCGCTTCTTTAATTTCGTCCTGTTTTCTTTTAAACTTCTTACCTAATTACATCTTAGTCTACTTATACTCCATAAAAAATCACCAGAACAGGTAATTTATAATAGAAATGCTTTTTGTTGTATTTCTGGAAGCTGAGATGTCTAAGAACAAGCAGCCAGTAGATTCAGTTATCTGGTGTTACAGTTTGTGTCTATTTCTCCCTCGAAAGCATCATGCAGTCTTGGGGCGGACTTCTACAGTTTGTGATTAACACATGATCCACTGGGATTATGGATATGGGTGTTGCTGGGATTACAAGAGTGAGCACTACACCCAGCTTGAGGCGGATAGCCCTGAATGTGACATAAGGGAGACATACTCGCTCTCCGCTGCCATTTTTGCTGCTACTCCTCTCTTTTGCTCTCTGCTCTTTCCTGCCACCATGAATGGTTGTTCTCTGCTATGTGCCTCTCTGCCTTGGAACCAGCTGAAACCTCTACTTACTGTGAGATAAACAAGTCTCCTTCCTTCATCTTGGGTGTCTAGTACTTTGTCCCAGCAATAAAGAAGAGGAACCAAGACATCTGGATGGACTGCTCCCTGCTTTCAACATAGTACCCAGTTGCCATGCTCTAACAAGGTCAAAGAGATGGAATGGATAAAAGAGACCAAACTTTCTGCGAAGGATCTTTTGTAAAGGTCTTAATCATCTTAATCCCGTTCAGAAGGCAGAAGCTCCCAGCCTAGTCATTTAAGGAACCCGGTGCTTACTGGTGTCATATATGCCATTGAGTTTGAACACCTGAATTTTGGATGAGACATACTAAAACATAGCACTCTGTAACACGACTTTTGCTAAAGTATGATGAGGAAGAAAATAATACTTTGTGAATAAATGCTTTGTGTTACCAACAGAAAGTAAAGAAGTGAATTCCATGCCTGAAAACGTTCATGTAGTTAGAAACAAAAATACTGAGAAAGCTAAGAAAAAGATGAAAGGCTTTCATTTCTTAACTGCAGTTAGGGACAAACTATGGATTAATAATTTAAGAATAAATCTAACTCTTTTTCTCATATGCTAATGAGCTATCACCTAAAAATAATTCATCACTGAATAAATATTGCTCTCATATTTTTCAACAGAACCATCTGAGCCTTAACAGAGGGCTAAAACCAATCTAGAGAGCTTGGTGTTGAAGCACTTCAACTACCCTACCATCTGTACTTGTCTTTTCCTATCAAGAGATTCCTTTTTTTTTATTTGTATAACTCTGATATTGCAAAACAGAAGCAGTGGCTTAACAGATACAAAGTTCACATATCTGCAGTAGTCAAGGGAAAACATGGCATTCTGTTGTCTCATTCTTTCAACTTAGGGATATTCTGAGTCACCATCTACCTCTTCTTCCTCTCCATAATGTGCAACAAGTCCATCCACAAACTATTTATGAGTCTTAAAAGCCTCATTTACTTTGTAGGCCATTTGGTATTTTCCTAGGGGCAGAACCACTGCTGAAAGAGAGTCACTCATGGAAACGGAAAGCCCCATACTCATAATGTAGGCAACTGCCACTTCAGACTGTTACAGACAGCAGAGTTAGATAGAAATATCTTTTAGGCAGTCAGGTAGGGTCAAGCACTCGAAAGAAATAATACAGGAAACAAGATGCCAGCAACTCCAGGAATGACAGAGGCTCCTGCTGTGAATCAGACCTAAAGGCCAAACAAATGCTAAAAGAGTAACACCAGGGATTGATATTCTAAATAGGTAGGGATCACCTGAAAAGACCCAAGTGAGTCACTAGCCCAACCCCGAGGGGAAGAGACTCTGTCCCCTATTCATACCCGCTTACTCCATGACTGGCTTCCCCATTTGGTCCTGGGCCTAATCAACTTTATCTGAACAATGGTGCTCATAATCCCATTGGTTGATTATGGTTTTGTCCCACCCCACATCCACCTAAGGGAGACCCCTTCTTTACCTTAGTCCTGCGTGGTTTTGCCCTATAAAAGTCCCTAAAACAGACAGCTTCCTGGGCAACCCGCTTGGGAACCCTTTCTGTCCCTCTCAGACAGAAGCTTTTCTATCCAATAAAGTTTTTTCCTCAACCTCTGTTTGTTCCTAAAATTCATTCTTCGGTTTTAGAGAATATGAACTCACCAAGGTCAGGTTGGGAGTTTTACTTCCCTATATCAAAACCACACTGTTGTTAATGCCTTACAGAGTCCCGCAAAAAGTTATGTTTAACAGCCAAGCAAGGTCACAGAATCAAGGCAACAATAAGTATTTGCTTATAATTTCATGAGCCACAGAAGTATTTTCTTTTCAGTCCTTGGAAGTACATCTCTTATTTTTTTTTCCATTTTGACAGCGAACAAGTTTTTTAAAATTAAGACTAACAGTGCAGCAGACTCTGCAATTATAAAGTACAGAGTGCAATCGTAGTCAACAGGCGATTAGTCTGTTTTGATTGAAACGCTACAGAAAAACAATTTGTTTTGAAGCAAGATTTATTTTTGCTAATGGCTTCAAAGAGAAGAACAACAACACTTTTAAGAACATGCTAAAATCATGCACCTTCTTTAAAGCTAGCTTTGCCCCCAGTTTTTCTCTTCAGATGCTCAAGAGGAAACACTGGCTGTGAGATGCTCCCCCAAAGCAACAGAGCTTTTGGTATTATTACAGCAGCATAAAGTAGACAACAGGAGTTCTTGTGTGTATTTTCCCTTCTTACATACTATCTCTGAAATACAAAAGAAACAGTCGTAGCACCAGACGGTCTGTGCTCGCAGCTAGGTGGCTCCTGAAATCACTGGACCACTGGAAGCTGAGGAGGTGGCAGAGGAAGATGGCAGACTCCAAGGGCAGAAGTGAGGCATTAATGTCTTTCCACTCAGCTCTCCTGTTGGTGACAGAGCGCCACCCTAGAGCTTTCATTAGCTTAGCATGGTAGGAATCAAGACAAAGTACAGAATGGGAAAAAGCAGGTTTCAACCTCTCTAGGCTCCCTTTCTCTCTTCCATCCAGGCAATTCTCATTGCCCCATGGCCTCAGGCCATGCCACTGCTCATATCGTCTTCTACATAATTGAATACTGAGCATACAGATGATAGAGATAATCAATGCATACATTTTTATTACTCACATATTTGTCTCTGTCTCTACCTGAGAGGTTCTTACAGGAACATTGAGCCAAAAGGATCATTTAAAAAAAGTTATGCATTCAAACAAAATTTGCTTTCATGCTGCACAAGAAATTACATAGTCCAGGCAACAAGGAGGCAGACCTATACAAAGACAATGATGATGTTAATAAGTTATAAAATAATGCTTTAAATGTTCACATGTTACATGGTGATTTATATTCAAGGGGCTTACCTGCAAATTTTACACAAATTAACTTCTACAATCTTTAAATAATCTCAAGCGTTAGTGGCATAATGATCTGTATTTTACAGGGAAGTAAACTGAGGAAAAAGGAGAGGTCAGGGAACTTGTTTGAGGCTGTACAGCTAGTAAGTGGCAAAGTCAGAATTGGAAAAGAATTGGCAAAGTCTGTTAAGATGAAACGCCAGAGCCTGCTCTTTTTCTTAGGAATGTTTTGTGCATATTTAAGGCATATACCTGAGAAGGTGCAGACACACAGTAAAAGGGCTTCAAAGCACAACAAATACATACCACTTAGTACTAGCTTTCTGTCTCCTGCTATTATAGAGACACCATATGGGAATAGGGGAAAGAACAGACAAAGATTACTGTATTACCTATCCTTATAGAATTAAATAATACACATTATGGTATAAAAAAATAAAACTATGTGAAAAATGCTGTGCTTAGACGATAGTCAGGGAAGTTGTCTATGTTTTTTCTTTATTTCAAAGAGAAAAAAACAATGATACAAAATTTTGAAACAGTGAGTAAGAGAACAAGAATGGCTAGCACACTGATTCTTGTGATCTTCAAAGTAGGTGCTTATATTATAAAATATACGCATGAAAAACTGATTAAATGATATAATTGATCAAAACAAAGGCACAAACCTATCTTTTCAATAAACTATTAAAAATTAGCAGTATATAAATATTTTTCATTTATTTTTCCTTTTTTCTCCTTTCCCTCCTTTCAGTGCATCTTGAGACCATACTCATATGTGGAACAAACCAGCCTCACATGTGTAAACATTGTATTGTCTCTACAGTGTAAGAAGCGGAAAGAATAAATGCCATCCAAATGTATGATAGATTTTGGGAAATGGGAAGAAACTGCCCACAGGGAACTACCCTTGATTGGTGATGTAGAATGTGCCTAAGGAGGGTCACATGCAGAGAGAACATTGTCTCAGGCTTTCAAGCAATGGCCATGACTCATCCACATGGCTGACACTGACAAAGGATCTGCAAAGTGTGGTGCAGGGATGAGTCCCGATGGGACTTGACTGACCTTATCAAGTACAAAAGCTACATTTCTTGTAATAAGGTCTTGCTTTACCTTAGTTTTAACCATCCAGCAGAAAAGTATAAAAATGTAAAGCCATATTAATATGCTAAGCTGTAAAAGGTTCAAGTCAACAACTTCTGACATTGTCAGACATATAGAAAACCCAATGCTATTATAGACTACTGGACTATATTGGAATATTTTGCTCAATTCATGCACCTATAATATTTAAATGATAATGGAGTACCCTTCTCTGATAAAACTAGACAAAAAAAGGATACAAATGAATGACCATTTTGTATTTCTATATTCCAAATAGTTAGGCTACATATACAGCTACATTCTCTTAATTCAATGAATAGAAAGATTTGTTCTAATAGTTTTATAGCCAAGATATCATGTTTGCATCCTGTACAATGAATAACCACTAAGACAACAATATGCAATTATTAATTACTGAAACTGTACTAATAAGTTTTGAAACTGTCTCATTGTTATTTGTTTTTCTAAAATTATTTTTTTAAAAATGGTATATAGAGGATATGGTGGCACAAATCTATCACTCCAGCTACTCAGGAAACTAAGGCATGAGAATTGCCAGTCCAATCCAGTATGGGTGATTTAGTAACTTACCAAGACTTTGTCACAAAATTTAAAAAAAAAAATGAAATTATGACAGTAGCAGATGCAGCCCAGTGTAAAGTCTCTGGATTCAATTCTCAGTACCACATAAAAGATACAATTTTAGAAAACCTCTGTTCATTTACAATAGGCATAAAATAAAAATAACTTGCTGAGCAGCTCACTGTGGCTAGGTGTCACAGTGTAAAAAGAGCCCAGATTCCCTAACATCTCATCTAGTTTCCTATTGTTGTAGGCAGCAGACTTAGATAAAAATAATTTTAGGCAGTCAAGTAGGGCCAGGCCCTCAAAAGAAATAATACAGGAAACAAGATGCCAGCAACTCTGGGAATGACAGAGGCTCCTGCTGTGAACCAGACCTAAAGGCCAAACAAATGCTAAAAGAGTAACACCAGGGATTGATATTCTAAATAGGTAGTGATCACCTGAAAAGACCCCAGTGAGTCACTAGCCCAACCCCGAGGGGAAGACACCCTACCCAGTATTCATGCCCTCTTACTACGCACTGGCTTCCCCCATTTGGTCCACATTGTTCAACTGTACTTGAACAATGATGCTTGCAATCCCATTGGTTGAACAGAGTTTTTTTCCACCCCACCTCTGCCCAAGCGAGACCCTTTCTCTACCTTAGACCTGCATGGTTTTGCCCTATAAAAGTCCCTAAAAGAGGCAGCTTCCTGGGCAACCCGCTCGGGAACCCCTTCTGTCCCTCTCAGACAGAAGCTCTCTATCCAATAAAGTTTTTTCCTCAAACTCTGTTTGTTCCTAAAATTCATTCTTTGGTTTTAGAGAACACGAACTCACCAAGGTCAGGTTGTGAGTTTTACTTCCCTATATCACTATCTAGAACTTGAAAATGCTACCCTTAAATGCCTTCTCTGCCCAAAACTTTTGTTGCTGTTATTATTATTAAAAACCAAAAGGGGGGGCTAAACCTCCTTTTTCTCAAAGAGGGGGGTGTCTGCGCAGCCCTAAAAGAACAATGTTATTCAAAGAAATTGTCGACCATATCCATTTACAGCTCAGCTTAATATTATGGGCTCACGATGTATACTTCATTTTTATACTTTTATACTTTTCTGCTGGATGGTTAAGACCCAGATAGATTAAAACTTATATATCAACACATGAACTTTATATTTCCTATGTGGTCATTGAAGTCTTCTCAGGGTTTATCTTGTAG
>PVKA01001024.1:0-47575 GCA_004027165.1 Ctenomys sociabilis
AAACAAAAGCAGCTAAATATGTTTAGGCAAGCATAAACAGTTTTCAGAGTTATACAAACTACTACATAAACTACTGTATCAAAACACACCACAAAACTAGGTGTGGTGTTGCATGTCTCTAAGCTCAGTGCTGAGGAGGCTGCAAACAGGAAGATCACCATCAGTCTAAGATGCCCTGTACAAAATACATGAAAAAACATGGTTGATACACTGTATCAATTTTAGAAGTTTTGAGCTTAACTAAGTGGCTCAGCAGCTCTACATCCTAGGCTGCAGAGGCTACACTACAGCGACTTAGCCTTCATCCAAGATAAGGGACCAGCGTAAGCTTGGCCTTCTCCATTTAGCTCTTCTTGCTTTTGCTGCCTCTGGCCACCTTCAACTGTTGGCTCTCATCATGACCCCTGTGTTGGAACCATATGAGTATAAACAGAAATCTCCATAAACTGTGAGCTAAATAAAGCATCATTTAACTTTGGGTGTCAGGTATTTCATGTCAGCATTGAGGGAAAAGTAACTAAGATACATTTTTAGCATATCCAGTAATCTTTCGGTTCAAAATAGTATGAGTTATACTATTTTTATACAGATTTTAAACATAAGGATAAGTATCTTTTTGACATAAAAGAAATACATGTTAAGAATTTTATCATACACTAATATAATAATAAAAGCACCATGGCACCCATTTTTAGAAATCCATTGTCTTAATTTTGTATCCTTCAAGGGAAATTTCATATTGAGGAGCTCATGTTTGAGGGGACAGCTTATTTGCTGATCATAAGGAGGTTAGATGGGGCAAATTACAGGATTGATATTTTGGGTGACTTATATTATGAGCATTCTGAATGAGGACAAATTGGAGAAGGAGCTAGAAGAGAATAGCTTAAGGATTTTGAGAGAGTTTGAGGAAGAGAAAAAGAGGAGAAATAGTAAGTGCATTTCTTGTGTGTGAGAGTTTGGGGCATTAGAAAACATTTGAGAGCTATTTGTCTGCATTCATTGCAAAGTAATTATTTTTCAGTGCAACTGTTTCAAGTCACTGCAGTGCAATTTAATTAACTTTTAGGATTTTTTGAGAAATGTTATTAAAAACAAATTACTTTGCTGTGTTCTGTTTGAGCTTTGAATTATATTATCTTTTAGATTTAACAACCACACTGTGGATCTTGATCTTCGGAAGCCTAGAATACTCTTGTCACAAATATTTGTGAAGGATATTTCACTGACAGAGTTTGATCATATCTAGGGTTAACTCAGGCTGTATTTATTTTCACCTTTTCATTTTATGCATAGGTTTTTATAAATTCAGTTCACAGTTCAGTTATATTACAAATACATTTCTTCCTGATTCAATTTGTGGTTCCCTCAATCAACATGAGCCACAAATCACATGCTGCATTTCACATTTGACTATCATGAATGAAATTACATTTTGTATTTCTTGTTTGGAATTTAAAAGTACACATGCCATTTAATTTCTAAAAATATTTGTGGAGTAATTCTTTTGTGGTTCATTTTCCTGAAACTTTTTTAAAAATGTATTTGGTTGTTACAGGGTCTCACAGTACAACTCACACTCAGAGTGCTCTTCCTGCTTTCAGCCTGCCAAGTGCTAGAAACACAGCTGTGCACAAGTACACCTGGACTCTGTGGCCAGCTGAGCCGAGTCTGGAGGTAGGGCTGGCATAGCATATGGTGCCAGGGATCCAACCAGGGTCCCTGCACTTGCCTATATTTGCCTAAGTATGCACTATATTTACTTATTTATTTATTCATTTTAAGGAGAATAAAAGGTAAAATATCAATGAAACAGTTTCAAAACAGGTTAGTAAGACAGTTACAATAATTAATATAGTGCATATTGTTATCTTCATAGTAATTATTCATAGGATAAGATGTACACATGATATCTTATCTAAATACTATTAGTACCAACCTTTCTTCCCATTGAACTATGAGTAGCTGCATATATATCCTATCTTGTATACACACAAACACACACACACATGCACACACACAGAAACACACACACACTATATATATTTTTTTAACTAAGAAATGATCCTTATTTATATCCCCCTTTTTGCTTTTTTTCCCCAGAGATGGATGTTCCATCGCAGTTAGAAAAGTCATATTGAGAGAAGTCTCTAAAGGAACTTTTCATACTTAATGGCAGTCCAAATATCAAATGTACTTGAATTAATCAAAATAACCCAATATAGTCTAATAGTCCACTATAATAGTGAGTTACCAGTACAATTGGCAATTGTACAAAGTTGTTGACTTGAGCCTTTTATAGCTCAGCATACTAATATAGATTTATGTTTTACACCTCACAGTTACACTTTTCTGGTGGATGGTTAAGACCAAGTTAAAACAAGACATATATAACTAAAAAATGTAACTTTTGCTATCTGATAAGGTCAGCAAAATGCCCTCTGGATTTACCCTGGAACCACATACAGGCCATTATGTACTGGTTAGGTTCCCCTAAGCAGTACAAGAGGAAGAGGTAACAGTCATAAAAATGTATGCACCAAATATGGGAGCACCCAACTATATAAGACAAATATCAATGGACATGAAAAAATCTAATATTCAATACCACAATCTTAACAGACCTTAACACCCCTTGTCCAAAAAAGATAGGTCAAGCAGAATAAAAATTAACAAAGAAGTAGTAGAACTGAACCAGAACTTGGAACAAATGGACTTTGTAGACATATACAGAGTCTTCCAGCCAACAACAACTGAATGCATAACTTTTTCAGCTGCACATGCCACATTTTTAAAAATAGATCACATACTAGTCCATAGGTCATGCCTAACTCTATGCATGAAAGCAGAAATTATCTTATGCATATTATCTGACCACAGTGCAATGAAACTGGAAATAAATGACAAAAGAAACCACAAAACCTCATAAATATATGGAAATGAAACAGTGCCCTCCTCAGCAACCAATGGGTTACAGACAAAATAAAACAATATCTACAATTCAATGAAAATTCAAGCACTATTTATTGCAATTTATGGGATGCAATGAAAGCAGTTGTTAGAGGGAAATTTATAGCTGTGAACTCACACCTTAGGAAAGCAAAGCGGAAACAAATAAGCAGGCACTTTAATCTTCTGAGCTATCTCGTTGGCCCTGAAATTTTTTTTTTGAAGTCTTTAGACTTCCTCTCAAGTATCTGCAATGAAAGAAGAATAAAAATTAAAATATATAAAAGATAAAGCAGATTTCTAAAATGTAGTATGAAAAGAACATTAAACAAATGATTAATTTTGTTTAGTTACTGTGCTGAATTAATACCTTATATAACTGGGTAATATAACCATTAATAATGTTCAGTATCATACTCACTCACTCATTCATCAAATTTCCATGAGTATCTTCCATGATTGCTTACACAGGGAGTTAATTTAAGTTAGGGGGCAAAACTATATGAATTTGCATTCAGGTAAGAAAACCATTTGTGTCTGAGCAATCAGAGCTGAGATCACTCATGTGATGCCCGTCGACCACAGTTTTTGTCCTTCAAAATTCATGTTGGTGTTGCATTACCATCTTGAAGTATTTAAGAGGACAAACCTCTTTAGACTGGTGATCATAGGTAGTGCCTTTGAGAAATAACAAGGATTAGACAGAATCCTCAGGGAAAGCCCCAAGATTGGTACCTATTGACTTTCACAAGCAGGAAAAGGGAGACCAGATGCTATTAATCTGCACAGGCAAGCTGTCTGACTTGTAATGTCATTTGTGGCCATGAGCCTCTGCCATAGTGAAGGGCATTCCTCCACATGAGCTCTTGACCTTGCACCTCCTACACCAGCGCCACAATAAGCATCTACTGTTTAACACTTCCCTATCAAGGCACTGTGCTATAAACTACAGAAAAGGACTAATAGACATGAGAGAGATATTCAACTCTTCACTGAGAAGACCTGAGTTTGCCTTCCAAAGTATTGAGGGTTTAGAAAGAGAAAATGAAAGCAAGAGGAATGATCTCCGAAATCCATGAAGGAGACAATAAGAACAGCAAACACTGAAGAAGTGAGAAGACCAGTCAGACTAGAACATATTTGAAGGTGTGAAAGAAGAAAGTAAGTACAGTTTATAATAACTGCGATTGATGGCTCTTCTATAGCAGTACAATAAATATACTACACAACATTCAAAAGCCTACAAACACAGAGGAATGAATAATAATGGGACTGACTGCTTTAAATTGAAGGGCATTTTACCTCAAGGGGGGGCTGAAGACTGCAGAAAATTATACTGAGCAGACCACTGGAAATTATAGCTAAAATTACGGTAGTTTTAAAATAGGTCTGGAAATTATTTGATGGTCCTTCTTCCGAAGGTAATGCTTAATTCCCCCTGACAAGATAGGACTTAGTTTCTTTCCAGCCACAGGATAGAGAAGAACTGATGCTATAAGACTTTAAAAGACATGGAAAGCACATAGCTTCATTCTGGCCGGCCCCTGTGCGCATCTCTTGGGGAAGGGAGCATTCAAGTTGTGAGGATACCCAAGCCACCCGAGAGAGAAGCCTAGGTAAAGAGAAATCGAGCCTATCTACTGAAAGCCAGCCATGTGACTGAATCTCTGAAGGTGATTATCCAGGCACACTGAAGGCTTTAGGCAACTGAAGCCTGGATAAATATCTAGTTCGTAATCTCACAGATAGCTCTAAGCCAGAGCCATGTAGCCCGGCTGCTTCTGAATTCCTGTTCCACACCACACTCTGAAGTATAATGAATGTTTAGTATTCTCAGACAATAAACTGTGTGGTACTTATGAGCGCAGCACTAAACAATTTTAAAAGCTGCTTAAAAGAGATGTCTCTTGTATTTCCTGACCTCTAGGTTATGAAGTAGGGAAGGATGTGACGAAGCCACCGTCATAGCAGTCATCGAATGACAGCACTGACAAAGGGATTGGATGACCGCGACACAGCCCACACGATCAGGTGACTGACTCTATTTTCATCACGCCAAGTAGAGGTGACCTAGAGAAGGACAATGGCAGAGGAGACAGAGAAAATTAGACGATGATACTTTGAAATGTCAGGAATTATTCATTTGAAGAGCACAACACATATTTCAGCTATAATACTCGGGGGATCAGTGCTGCCATAATTTTTAGATGCTTAGAAAGAGGGATTTAGTGTGGGACAGGAAAGCTTTAGGTAACAGATGTCTTAAGATTCCAATACCTGGAGGCTGGAAAAGGGTAGAGTCTGACAAGTGATGTCTGATAGAATTATTAAGATATCTTTACTTTTTTACATTTTATTAAAAGTAGCAGGAAAGTAAATTTTAAATAGTGACAGGAATGTATCATTACTAGTAATGACATAAATGTTTTTTCAATATCTTGGGATAAGTTATGCTCTGAAATCAGTTACTGAATGTTTGTCTTATTGTTCTTAACACTATTACCAATTATAAATGAAGAGCGCTCAATCTTGGTATTGGCAAAGTATATCTAAGGCCAAATAAAGTATTTTTGATCTGTTTTTTTTACTGATATGTCAAAGTTTATTTTTTATTAATTTTATTGAGAAACAAATAGCAATGCAACAGTTTCAAAACAGGTTAGTAGGATAGTATCAATAATTACTACATCACATATTGTTGTCTTCCTAGTTATGCATAGGACAAGATGCAGACATGATATCCTGTCCAAACACCATTAGTACAAATTTTTCTTCTCACTGAACTAAGAGAAAGTAGCTGTGTATCTATCCCAACTATTTTGTATATACAGATACAAAATTGTCCCTTGTCTGTTCATGTGGGTAAGAAGACAGGATTATCTTGACAGACTTTTTTTTCAAGTTTGTTTTTGCTGAGCAGTTAAAATGTGGCCTTCTTTTCGTTTATTGTCCTGAGCCTCCTCAGGTTCCCAGTCCCATCCATAGAGGAGCAGCCATAACACGCTGATAACAGACACCTTTCAGCCTAAGACTAGGCATGTTTTCTTCTCTCCTAGGTCCTAAGTGTGCTTCCACATTAGTAAAGAACTTTCTTTCCTTTGAAAATACAACAAAAAGACTTTCTGGGTCATGCGGAAGCTCTAGCTGTAGTTTGCTTGAGGAACCTCCACAACATTTTGCACAATACTTGATGGCAGCGTTGGTAGAAAACACTTCCACTTCCACTTTAGTCACACCATGGTTTGTAAAGATTTTTTGGACCTTTTTATGCTTTTTGTAATACCTTTGTTGAAGGGTGAAGAAACTTCTTAGGGGTATTGGTTTGTGTTCCTCTCGATACACAAATATATTCTTGTTAGCCATCAGTGTAGCTACTTGTGAGAATTCTCTATTCAGATCATTTGTTCATTTTTAATAGTATTTTCACAGTTTTACTGTGGAGTTTCTTGTATATCTTGAATATTGATATTTTGTCATATGAAGAGTTGGCAAATCGTCTCACCTATTCCATCTTTACTTTGATGATCCAACGCTTTGTTGCATCTGCTATGCAGAATTCATAGTCTCCAGCCCCTCCTGCCCACACTGTGATTGTACCTAACTTTCTGCCTACACATACACTGATTTGACCTCACAGAAATGGTCTACACTCCTCCCCATCTGTTCAACACACCACTGCCTTCCCAGGTTTCTCTAGGTTCTTGCCTCTACCTTAGAGCCTCCTCTATTAACAAGCTTTCTCAGAATTTTATCTGACCTTTAAATTAAAAATTTATGAACAGGGATTTACAGTGGAGAAATTGGGGATCAGGCTATTCATTGCTGCTTAAACTAACAGTCTCAATTATTTTCACTATTTTTGAAGACCAGGGACCATAACTTCAGCTCATATGGTTTACTTCCATACCTTGATGATTACAGGTAATCAATTGTTTTCATGTTAATTTAATTGAACAAGACTTTAGGCTTTATGTTTTTTTTTCAGACTCATCCCATTTCCTTACATCCAATTCAGTCTGTTACAGCCCTACTTTGAGATTTTTTGTCTGTTGTCCATTTAGGGTCTTTTCACTCAGTGAATTCAGAGTACTTTTCTAAATTTTTATTTTTATTAGCAGAGATTTGCAGTTAATAATGATTAACATCACTGTGGGGAGTTGGTACACGTACTTAACACACATTTTTATTTTATATTCCCTCCTCTCCCCTCCTGCCCAGCATAATTTCCCAACAGAAGCACAAGCTATCTTATATCTCCTTGTTGTTTTCTTTGTCATCTTCTTAGATGATTCTAATCCAACTTTTGGACTGAAAAGAGTGTTGAAGTTGCTACTCAGACAAGCGATCCACTTCTCAAATCCCTTTTGTGCACTTGCTTCAGGGTTGCCCACAGCTGAGCACAATACACTACTTTAGAGATGGAACTCTGGTCTCTCTTTTTTCCAGCCTCTTGGGAAGGTGGAAGATATTCAGACAAAGCATGCCTGCCAGAAGGAGCCAACTACCTTCCAAAACAGAAAGAAGGTCCTTCTGGGAGAAACTGTCAAGGAGAAGCTCCCTTGGTGCTACAAGTACTTCATTCTGGGCTTTAAGATCCCCAAACAGGCCATTGAGGGCACCTTTATTGATAAGAAACGCCCCTTTAGCAGTAACATCTCCTCCGGGGGCAGATCCTGTCTGGCGTGGTGAGCAACATGAAGATGCATAGGACAACTGTCATCTGCTGAGACTATCTCCGCTGTATCTGCAAATACAATCACTCTGAGAAGCGTCACAGGAACATGCTGGTGCACCTGTGCCCCTGTTCCAGGGATGTCCAGATAGGCAACATTATCACAGTGGGCAAGTGCAGGGTTTTAAGCAAGACAGTGTGCTTCAGTGTGCTTAAGGTCACCAAGGAGTGGTTACAGAAGTCCTAATGTCACCTGGCCACCCTCAGAAATAAAGTTCTTCTGACTATGAGAGAGAGAGAGAGAGAGAGAGAGAGAGAGAGAGAGAGAGAGAGAGAGAGAGAGAGATGGAACTCCACTGTACACAATGAAGAACACAGTCCTTTACTATTTGTTCAAGACATGGATACAGGGTAGTGAGAAAGTCAGGTGAATGTCACCTAGCTGTGACATTTCCTTGCTATAATAACTACTTGCAAGCTGGGCTGTATGTAGTCCATTAGATTGAGTTATATACTTTTATTCATTAGTCAAATAGAAAAAAAAAATAATCTCTTCAGGTAGACATGCCTTGTTTGGCAGTAGGAATGGTGCTGCCTCCCCTAAATGTGACATCCATTCCACTTTTGGGTGTTTTCAATTATGTAAACCAATAACTCCCCTTAATTGCTTCAGCCTAACTGAGTTGAGTTTTCTATTACTAGTAACTCAATATGTGTTGAAGAAAAATCCAGATAAAATTTAACTGCCTTTGTAAAGCCTGCTCCAACCCTTATAGGTAGGTCAACTCACTGACCCCTCTTTTCTTGCCCAGAACTTTGCTTGCATAGCTCTCACACTGTTAAAGTACGGGATTGTAATGGACAGTTTTATTATGTGCTTCTCTAGTGCACAAAGGATCAGTAAGGGCAGAGTCTAGATTCTTTCAGCAAAACATCCCTGGAGCCATGCTCTCTGCCCAGTCTTCTGAGGAGTCCTGAATACATGAATGAGTGACTCTTAGGCTCCTTTACTTGGTTCTGCATTTTAATTTCAGATAAGGACCAACATAGCAGTAGTAAGAAAAATTACAATTTAAGCACAGTGTCTTGATTTGTGGAACACAGTTTGCAGTAGTTCGGTCTTTTTTATCACAGAGTTATGAGCTTCTGTTTGAAGTAACCTATGCAGCAAATCCATTGAGCTCAATTTCCTTTTGGAATCACTTAGAGCTTCTGTACCACAGACTACTTTTATGTTCATTCATTCACTTAGCAAATATTCATCTGCAGGTTTCCTTGTGTGGATTACCAGCATGACAACACAATAGTTAAAAAAAATGTCCTTGACCATGAAATCTAGTAAGGAAAATCAAAGTATAAAACAAATCACAAGTAAAATATAAAGTATGCCATGTGATCAATTTTCTATTAAACAGCAGAGAAATAGGATAGATGATATTAGAGGTAATTCACTTGCAGTTTTAAATAAAGTGGCCAGGATAACCTCATGGTGAGGGTAATGTCTGCAGAAGGTAAGGAAAGTATGTGTAAATATTTGGAAAAAATATTCAAGTACAAGAAATGCCATATATAATGACCAACAGCAATGTGAAAATAATGTCCAAGCTCCATAATCAAAACTGTAATTATACACCACCTTATACTACCAGGATGACCAGTAAGGAAAAACACACAGGAAGTCCAGGATGGGATGTGAACACACAGGAAGCTTTGAACACAATTACACTCATGTAGGAATGCAAACTGGAATAGACGCTATGGAAAAGATGTTAGAGCCCTCAAAATTAAAAAGATACTTACCTATAATTCAACAGTACCACTTCTATGTATTTATTCAAAATAATGGAAATTCACCTCTTCTAGACATACTAGTACTTAAAGGTTTATTGAAATGAGATTTATAATACTGAAGTGTCTTAGTTTTCTCGCCACTGTCACACAATACTTAGCATTCATAACTTGAAGGAAGACAAGTTTAATTTAGTTCATGGTTTCAGGGCATTCAGTACATGGTTAGCTGTATCCAAGGCATAAAGCTGACGCAGAAGGGCGTGCTGGCACAGAGCTACTTAGTTCACAGTGGGAAGCAGGCAGAGCAAGGGAACAGTGCCAAGGAGAAACAGTGAAGGACCAAATGCAGAACTCAAGGTCAGCCCCACCACAACCCACCCAGGATGTGCTGCAGTAATAAGATAAGCATTTCTTAGTCCAACAAAGCTGTTCAATGGTCACAACTACTGATAGAAACAATGTAAGTGTCAATCAGTGAATGAATAAAGAATATGTGGTGTTCACGAACAATAAATAGATCAATATTCAATCTTTAGGGGGAAGGAAATTACACAATTTGTAACAACAAGGATTATGCCAAATAAAATAAGCCAGTCACAGAAAGACACATTGTGTATGACTCCACTTAAGCCTCAGAGAGTTATACTCACAACATCAAAAACGGACTGGCAGTAGCTCAGAGCTGAAGGAAGGTGAAATGGGAGTTAACAACAGGGAGTAAGTGTTAGTAAAGTAGGATGAGAAAATTGTAGAGCTCTGCTCTACACATGGGACTAGGAAGATGGCTCAATGGAATAAGCACTTCCCTGGCAAGCATAAGGGCCTGAGTTCAATCCTTGGTTCTGCAAAAGAAAAATTGGGGGGCCAGGCATATGGCTCAGTAGAATAAGTCCTTCTCTGGCAAGTGCAAGGGCCTGAGTTCAAACCCTGGTTCCACAAAAAAAAAAAAAAAAAAAAAAAAATTTAAATATGGCTATTTTGTAATTCTTCACACACACACACACGCACACACACACACAAATAATGCAGGTTGGTAAAAAGGCAGACTCTTCTAAATGAAGCATTTTAATTATGGTAAAAAGAGAAGCTTCTGGAAGGACTTAAGCACAGTTCAGTCACCATGACACAACTGGGTAGCACAGACCCATATGTTACTCTGGGACCAGCAAAGCAGCTGCTTAGCTTCGCTCGGGGAGGCTTTATTTAATTAGTACTGAAATTTCAAATCAAGTGGCTCTGTTTCCTTCTAATGAAGCCCAATGTGTTTAATTCTTATTAAATATTTTAACTAAGTTGTCAGTCACACATTTTTTAATATAAAGGTGGTGACACATAAGTGGAAATATAATACACAAAGAATTTCAAATTAAGTGAAACTTGGTTGTGGGATTAGGCAACATCTTGTAAAGGCGTAGAGTGTCTAGTGTTCCATTTTATTTTTTTCTAAGGAAAGATTGAGCAATAGATCCGCCTTTACATTTTCCCCTGCTGGAGGCCTGCTTCCTGTGATTGATAGCTCTTAAATTAGGTTTTACTTCTCCAATTTGGTCCAGATTAAATACATTTATGACAAACACAATAAGCCACCGTGAGACGAAAGTCTATGTGACAATTGCTTTATCTATTTTGGTCCTTTGCCTAGTTAACCATCATTAACATTCAAAAGAAAACAGTTTATAGACAGGAATAAAATGAAAATGAATGAAGTGAGAGCTAATTAAACAATTTAAGTCTCCCCAAATTTATAATTACAAGTCTGTCTATAAGCAAACTTCTGAGAGAACTGACTTCAAACGTAGAAGCAAAGAGAGAAATTTACTCAACACATGAGTTTGCTGAGAGCGACTTTCTGTAAGGGTCCTATTTCCTACACAGTTAAAGGAATATTTGTCAATCATATGCAGAGAGACATTATATGGGAAGAATAACAGAAGCCAGAGCCACATGCTTCCTAAACAAGATGCCTAGAATCACCTTAAAATGAGTAGGGTCAAAGTCATGCTCAGAATCAGGTACTTTCTCTGGGTGAAGTTGTACTGCTTTGAGAAAAAAAATAGAAATGTTATTTTCTGCAGCAAAGTATATTTTTCTTCAGTGATTTATTAAGGAACTAATGATGTCCTTTTTCCTGAAAATCAGAACCGGAAGTCTAGCACCTATTACTATCCTCCTTCAAAAGATCAAAGTATCCTTTTTTCTTTCATGCTATGGAGCCAGCAAAGCTCAGATACAGAGAAACCTCCTTTAAAATCTTGTCTAAGCACAAGGCAAGAAATTGTACAGCATCATGTAAGGGCTGAAGGCCTGTATTTTCATCACATGAAGTAAAGTTCAGAATTGTGCCCACAGGTGTATATGTGCACATATCTGTCTGTCTGTCTGTCTGTCTGTCTGTCTGTCTGTCCATCTGTCCGATGTGGAGAAAGAGGTACAAAACACAGGGGCTTTGAAAGGAGCCCATGGGAAGAAAAAAGATAAGCTGGCAATAGAACAATTACATATGGGCTTATTGAGAATCTCAAATACGTTAGATCCTTGCTTGGGAGTATGAAGGAATCGGTTACTTAGAAATGGTGATGGTTTGCAAAAGGAAAGAAGAACTCATGACCACCTAGAGTGGCTGAACAAGAGCCACCTCTGTTGTAGGGCCACTGCCCGTCCTTCGCCACCTTCTTGGGGGAAGGATGCTTCATCGCAGACCCTGCCCTATGGGTGAGGTCATGTGATCATGAAGCTCTACTCTGATCCCATCTTCTGTGGTGGGAAAGGCATTCTCACAGGTGTTCCAGGATTAGCTGGGCCTGCACACCACAAAGGCCAGGATGTGGACCACAGCTTAGAGGCAGAGCCAGCAGGCCACAACCTTCACTCCTGGGATGGCTGCTGTGTCTCTGATATCTTTCCTAGGTGTGTCCTATACCTCACTGTCAGTATTTAAAGGAGGAAAGAACCAATACCCTTCTGGAAAAGATATAGATCCTTCTGAATTCTATTCAAAAATGCAGTGAGAAATAGCACAGAGGAATTACTTTAGGAAGAGATAATAAGTCCATGCTTTCCTGCCTGAATTTCTTTCTTTGGATAATTATTGATTCTCAACTTGTGAAACTCTTAAGTACTGTCTCTATCTTTTCTTTTTACCAATCTGTTTGGCTGTTTGGCTTTCTGTCTACTAGCCTTTCTGCCTGTTTAAATATCTGTCAATCTATGTACATACACATCTGTACTCATATACAGAGAGAGAGAGAGAGAGAGAGAGAGAGAGAGAGAGAGAGAGAGAGAGAGAGATGAATGCAAGACTTCTGGATTATGATTTGAACTGCTTAGCCACTAACAGAATATCTTACATAAAGTCTGAGTGTACACCCCATAGGGCAAAGCAGTGGAAGACAAAAACTTGCTGTATACACAGTCAAGTTTTGTACCAAAGGAAAAGAAGCTCAGACTTTGGGAACTTGAAACATATTGAGGGGCTATTTCTTCCCTCTCTCTTTCAGGAGAGAGCAAAAGGGATTTATTCCCTGTGATGTAAAAAAATCACCTCTGAAAGGGAAGGTAAAGGCTTCTAGTTTAACATGAGATATAAGCAAATATCTCCTGGGAGAAAAAAAGAGTTCATATTTCCCTGGAGCTCCTTAATTTTATAGTTGTTACTTAATTATCCTTTTACCTGAGTTCCACCATTCTTTGCTCAGGAGATCCTGATCATGCAGAAACATGAAAACATTCACTGAGTCTTATTTCTGCATAACAGCATGGATAGTAAGAATATTTTTTCTTCAAAGTGTGATTGTGAAACAATATTAAGATTATTCAGCAATGGCCTCTCTGGAAAGGCAAGAGACAGAGGCACCCTTCCTCCAGCCCCTACAGGGCAGTGCTCACACCAGTGCGAGCCCCTCCTCTAGGGGGCCTCCCTCTGCACTTGGCAATGCATTATGCTAGGAGGTGCATTGAAACTCACATAATCTACTGTATGGCCATTGTGCCATATGTTCTTTTCCAATGTCCACTATCAAGAGATAGCAATTGTCTTATTTACAATCATATTTCTAGCTCTAGAACCCAGTACCTTATGTGAGCTGTGTTGAAAACCTAATGATCAAAGGTACTATTCCCTTTCATCTTGAGAAAAGATTCCTAAGCAGTTTCCAAGAGCATATTCCTGATTCAGTACTGAAGATGACAACAACGATAGGGAAGAGATTGATGAATTTATTTGGGGTGAGTGTATTACATCAAGAGAGGCTGAGTTTCATGTCACTCTTATTACTATATTACTTTATTTTCAAAGCCTTTATTTTCTCCTCTATTTCATAGAAATAACAGAAATATCTATTACATCAACTGAAATGATAATTATCTTGAAATAATTAAGTACAACAATATAGGTATGATATTTGGCTTTATTCTTGCTGTATAGCAGACTGAAAACAGATTAGCTGTGTCCTCTCATGATTATTGCTTCTCTTAAAGGACATAGCCAGGGAGATAGCTCAACAGAATAAGCACTTGTCTCACAAGCGGAATCGGCTGAGCTCAATCCCCGGTTCTAAAAAAAAAAAGATTATCAGTTTAGCCACAATTTGGGATCATGGAGATGGCTCAGTGGAATAAGGGCTTTCCTGGCAAGTGTAAGAGCCTCAGTTCAATCCCTGGTTCCACCAAAAAACAAAGACAAATAAACAAACAATAAAAGGACTTATAGTAGAGGAGGGGAATCAATGAGAGGAAGGAAAATACTGAGCTTTTGTTTCAATTCTATTTGGCTTTTCTCCCTGCAAAATTATTGTTGTAACCAGTCCCAGGAGAGATGGGATGCCCAACAGGGAATCAGTAAAAACTTATGAGACCAAATCCTCCTAATGAATCTCAGAACACACAGAAATTGAATGAGCTACAGTTGCTAAATTCAAGCAGACATGGATGGGTAATTATAAAGGAGCTCGAGCTTTACTTTTTCTTCTGAATCCGCACGGGTGTCATTCCACATCAAAAGTAGTAAGGAAAGAAATCTTGCATCTTTTACCCAAAGCGAGCACTAAGTCAAACTTGTGAAAGCTGAGCTCTGTGTGCTCATGAAATGGACAGGCATGGGCTGATGGGCTGCTCAGGAAGGTGAAGTGCTGCAAATTCCTCTTAAATAAATATAGCAAAATGAATATTGGCACAACTAAAGGACACACTGTATTCTATAGATTCAATACTTTTCCCAATTACTTGCAAAAAGTAGAACAAAAGAGTCTTCAAAAGAGAAAATATTTACATTTCATCCCTACTGTTATTATAAGCAACAGCAGCATGTATTTACTTACCTAAGAAGTGAAGTTCAAATTTTCATTTTAGTCTACTCTGAGAATCCACATTGCCCTAACTCATTTTTGCTTATGTAATATTGTGCCAAGCACAAGGAAGCTTTCTTGTAAACATTTGTTGAATGACAAAGTGAATGAGTAGCAACACTGATTTAGAAAGAAAAACAATTTAATGATTACTTTTTATATAGTGAAAAAAATGGTACATAACTTCAAAACAAGATGTTAGGAAATTAACAATATTGCATATTTCTATCTTTGAAGTAGTTTGCTTAGATTACAAGGTACAGACAAGCAAAATTGGTCAAACAATACAAGCACTCACTGTTCTTTTCAATGAACTAATAGAAATTAGTATTACAATTATATATATATATATATATATATATATACATATATATGTGTGTGTGTGTGTGTGTGTGTGTATGTGTGTGTGTGTGTGTGTATGTTTTCCATGCCTTCTTTTCTCCTTTTCCCCATCTTAGTTGTTCTTTCCTTCTGAACAATTTCTTTCCTTTTTGTAATATCTACTGTATCATTTAAATCTTATTTATTGTTCCAGCTTCTTATACTATGGAGACAATACTATATTTACACATGTGAGTGTAATTTATTTCCCTAATGAGCATGGTTTCTAGTTGCATTCATTTACCTATGAAAGCCTCAATTTTATTTCTTTTTAACTGAATAGTACTCCATCACAAAAAATACTGTATCTTCATTCATTCTTCAGTTGATGGTCATTTTGGCTGTTTCCAGGATTTAGCTATGACAAATTGTGCTTCTCTAAACATGGGTGCACCTATATCTCTGTGGTGTGAGCTTTGCAGTTTTTCTGAGAAGATAAATGGAAGAGAAATAGTAGGGTAGAATGGGACCTCTAAGCCTACATTTTGGGGAAACTCCACCCTTATTTCCATTGTGCTTGCTCATGCCTACACTCCCACAAACAGAGGAAGAATCACTTTTCCCCACAGCCCCTCCAACATTTATTATTGTTTGATTTTTCAATGATAGACATTCTTTCTGGGGTGAGATGGAATCTCAGCATTGTTTTAATTTACATTACTTAAATGAACAGTGATACTAAACATTTTTCATATATTTATGTGCCTTTATGGGCAGGAATCACCCAGACTTGATAGCATGTCTTTTTTGAAATAATGGTTTCTTGATTTGTGAGGAGTAGATGGAGCCAAGGTAAAATGGTTGATGTAGGCACATATTTTGTCCAAGTAAAGGCACAGGTTTCTGCAAAGGGGTTATTTATTCTAATACATATATTTTTAAAACCAATGAAGGAGGTCCTTTTTATTTCTATATCATCACATTTCTACTGAATATTTTCCTGAAGTTGCTGAGCACTAGAAGAGGTGCAAACTCAAGCGTTTAAAAAAAAGAACTTTTAGATAGTTCAGTTTGTCCATTCCTGTATATTTTTCCATTGTCAAACACCAATCCACTATCTTCCAAACAAGAACAATCCAGTGCCATGTGTGGGGAGGCATAAAGCTGAGTCAATAAACCTGAACCTTGAATATGAAGGCTAATTTATTTTTATTTTCCAATCACTCTTCTTGAATTGTCTGCCTTTCACCGCAGCATTCTTTCTACAAAACACCCAGGAGATGAAATTTGTTCAGTACTGAACTAAGACGGATGTGAAATAAAAAGAGGGGAAGATATATTTGAAAAGAGAAGGCATGAAGCCTCTGGAGAGAGAAAAGAAGTAGGATGATCAATAGAAATCTTCCTTTGCTTGACCTTTGCAGGACTCTGGTCATGTTTGGTCATTCCTTCATCTTTCCCTAACCTTTTAACAATTATTAATAAAATAAAATGAATAGTCTGAAAACGCTACTTTAACATAAGCTTAAACTCCATGCTTTGATGATTTTACAAATAGCTAATTTTTCTTAAGGAATCATGTCTCAGTAAAATATTGTACAGTATTTTTTTTTTAGGGAAGGGTCTACAGGGTGTTTAGGGTCTCACTATTATATCAGACTCATAGTGATCCACATGTTTACACCCTCCCAAGAGCTGGGATTATAGGTATGCACCACCATGCCCAGTCTCAACTGCAATCCCAGAGTGCCCTGAAGGCAGGGCTGGCAGGTAGGCCCCAGAGATCAAACCCCTGGCCTCTCTGCCTGCTTGTGGGCACTGTAATTCACTGAGCTATTTGGCCGGCTCTTACACTAAATTTTTTGACCTGTCAGGGACAGCTGATATTATCTAAAGTTATTACTCTAGTCTCTCCTTAATTTGAGCCAGTAAAACATTAAAGCCTACCTTCTCTTACCCTCCTATTTCATAACTGAGGTGTACAATGAGGCAAATGTTTATGGTTATTGGAGGAATTTATGTATTTCAAACAATGTCTTGTGAGTGAATAGAAAGAATAAGTATCCTTCAGACAGATTTGGGTATGACGTACAGTGTACACATATAAGCATAGATACACACAATTATCCTGCTTTATAGCTGAATAATACTTCATTGTGTAAAAATACCACATCTTCCTTATGCATTTTTCAGTTGTTGGGCAGCTGGGTTGTGTCGAGGACTTAGATGTTCATATGTGTCACTAACATACATCTGTTTTGCTAATTTACAGAACTCATATGATTCAAATTACTTATTTTCTGTCTTCTGATATGTTGTTGTTGTTGCTTTTATTTTTGTTGCCTTTGAGACAATGCTATGCTGTGTTTTCCAAGATGTTCTTAAACTTCTAGACTCAAAGAACCCTCACCCTTAAGTCTCAGAAGATAGGTCTATATCCCGTGTCACTAGGCTTGGCTTCACAGATTGCTTTGGAAAAGAAAAAAGAAAAACTTTTCCATCTCAGACATCTTTTCCTTCACTACTGCAGTCCATACTAACTTATCTAAATAAAATTAAGAAGTATCACACAGCTCCCTGCAGTGAATGTAGCCGTTATATACGCAACCATGTACTAACATAATCAACACTCCCCCTGAAAGCAGGATTGTGAAAACCATTCAAAACTAAAATGTAACAAAATACCCAAAAATACCTCAACATGGAATAATCCTCAAAACATCATGGTAAGTGATACAAGCAGACATGAAATAGTACATTGTATGATTTGACTTACATAGTGACTTCAGAAAAAATGAAGTCAGAGACAGGAAATAACTTCCAAGTTAGTTAAGGCATCCAAAAGGAAAACTGGTTGTAAAGGCTCAAGGGGTCTTCTGAGTATTAGTATAAGAAAATTTCATTTTTATAATTTTTGGAACACTGTATAAATTTAATAAAAATCATTGTATGGATTTCATATTTAAGTATGTACATGAAAATACTACACATAGATTTCACCTTCATAAAGCTTTTTTAAAAAGCCTATGCATTTGTACCTTATTAAAAAAGTCAAATTGGCTACACAGAATGGAGAAAAAAGTAGAATAGGATGTTAAAATTCTGGAAGCTTTCATTTTCATTGAATTACTCTTGTAGAACAAAATCTTTTGCCTATTTATCTCTAGGAGTATTTAAGCGTATGGCTCTCATGAACACAGAAAAGAAACTGATAAACAATGCAGTTGAGAGGGAGCATTTGTGAAGGAACAGACAGCACAAGCCTAGAAGTTAACCCAAGTAAACCCTTGCCTAATTTATATTTTTTCTACAGGAAGCATTCATATGACTTATGTTAACTGTGGCCGGTGCTAAAACCAGCCTTCTGTTTTATGATGGGAAGAGGCTACAATAGAATATACAATGTTTTGCTCTGGAGAATTCATTTCAGGATTCTCTTAGAGCAATTGGTAGCCTCTAGCTATTATTATTATTATTTTTTTTTTTTTTTTGGCAGAACCAGGGATTGAACTCAGGCCCTTGTGCTTGCCAGGGAAGCACTTATTCCACAGAGCCATGCCCCGGCCCCAAATTATTTGTTACAGGGTCTTTTTTTTTTTTTCTTTCAGAACCGGGGATTGAACTCGGACCCTTGCACTTGCCAGGGAAGTGCTTATTCCACTGAGCCATCTCCCTAGCCCCAAAGGAAGCATTACATAAATGGTTTCTTTCTTTTTTTTTTTTTTTTTTTTTTTTTTGAGGAACCCGGGATTGAACTCAGACCATTGTGCTTGCCAGGGAAGCACTTATCCCACTGAGCCATCTCCCCAGCCCCTCTAGCTATTATTGATATAATATTCTTGCTGACTAACTGGCCAATAGGAAAGATATTTTATACAAGAAATTAAGATACATACATTCTAGCATAAGGGGCTGGGGAGATGGCTCAATGGAATAAGCACTTCCCTGGTAATCAAAAAGGCCTGAGTTCAATCTCTGGTTCCACCAAAAAAAAAAAGAAAAAAAAATCATTTCCATATATTCTAACATAAATGTAAACTCACCTAAATCCTTAAAATAAAGTAGCATAGAATCACTTCTAAATGACTATTTTATTCTTTTTCAAAAATACATTGTTTTTAAGAGTGGTTTCAAGTTCAAGCTGAAATGGAACGGAAAACACAGAGCTTCCGTGTGCTTCCACTCCTATATGCACAGAATACCCTGGGTCAACACTCTACACCGCAGTCCATGAATTCACAATGAAAACATCATTACCACATATTGCATTACTTTTTCCTCTTTGCTGGGACAAAATAACTGACCCACAAAATGAAGGAAGGAAAGCTTTATTTAGCTCACAGTTACTGTTGCTTTCAGTTCATACTCAGCTGGCTCCAAGGCAGAGCAGCATGTGGTTCAGAGCAGCCACTGATGGCAGCAGAAAATAGGAAAGAACAAAGGGAAGGGCAGTAGCTGTGGCAGCTGTGGCAGCTAGCAAGTTTATCTCCCCTCCTTTTATTTGCAATGCAGATTACCCACCCCAGGGTGGGTGTAGCACTCACACTCGTTAGCTCCAGCATTCGATCATAACTTAATCACAAACTCTACAAGCCACCCCAATGGCTGCTTCAGAGGGACAACTAGACACAAACCACATCACCCAAACCCCATGCTTACATTACATGCTCAGTCTTGGTGCTGTACATCCTATAACTTTTGCCAAGTGTGTAATAAGAATATTTACTACTGCTCCATCATACAGCACAGCTTCACAGTCTCACAAGTCCTGTGTGTTCCACCTATTCATTCCTCCTGAGCCATTCCCTCCTGGTGATCACTGATGGCTTCCTCTGTCTTCATAGTTTCTGTTTTTCCTCAGAAGCTCATATAGCTGGAATCGCACAACACACAGCCTTTTAAGATTTGCTTATTTTAGTGAAAAAGATGCAATTATGATCTTCCACTTCTTTTAAGGGCTTGATAGCTCATTTATTTTTACTGCTGAATAATATCCAATTGTCTGGGATTATCACAGTTTATCCATTCAGTACTGAAGGGCATGGAAGGTGCTTCCATGTTTTGACAATTATGAACAAAACAGATAGAAAGAAGCACACATAGATTTTTGTGTGGTCAACAGTTTCCGTATTTGAGTAAATACCAAGGAGGGTGGATCTGGATTGTATGAAGAGACTTAATTAATTGTACAAATAACTGCTAGACTGTTTTTTAACAGGCGGGGTCTTTTTTCATACTTGTTAAAAATGAATGAGGGCTTTTTTTGCTTCATGTCCTCAGCAGTGTCAGGTGTTGCTGCTGTTCTGGATTTGGCCATGATAGTATGATTTTAGTAGGCTCTTATTGTTTTAATATGCAATTCTACAATGACTCCTTTATTCTGGTAATTTATAATTTTGGAAGGTTATTGGCATAGCTCTCAAATTATAAATGAAATTACTGTATTGAAAAATCTATGTTCTGGGGATATAGCTCAGTAACTTAAGCACTTACCCAGCAAGCTCAAGGTACTGAGTTCAATCACTGGTACTAAAAAACAGAAATGAAAACAAAACCTATATCTCTATTTGATCAGACTTTCATATCAAAGGACTATTTCTAACTTCTTTTCCAATATGACTACCTCCAAAGTAATTTAAATAAGCTTTTACAATCCTAATCTTCCTGTTGGTCAGCAAGCAAGGTATACATGAAGTACTCATCCTATATCAATCACTGAAAATGAAGCAAAAAAGAAAGGCATTTTTCAACACAATGCTATTGACAAACGTCATGATTTCTAATATTTTAGAACCATTACAAATGTAAGAGGGTAATTCATACATTATATGTTTTTAGTAAGTAATAATGTGTTTCCTCTCTTCTGTACTTTGGGTGAGTTTGTATTTTTATTAGTATAATTTGTTTCCCTATCTACACAGTGCATCTTAGCAAACTGAAATATAAGATTGACTTAATACAACAGTATTTTATTTGTGTATCCAGTTTTATACTTAATAACATATATTTCAGTGATTGGCTCAAAATTTTCAAAATAGTAGAGGCTGTTGAGCATGAGTTTTTTCTTGAAAAGGGAAAAAGAATGTCTTGATGAAGGGAGACGTTATCAGCCATGGTTTATCAGCTTAGTGACAGAGATCTGCTCAGTATGAGGTATATTGCCCAATTATCTCCAAGAAGCATGTCTCATACCAATTATCAACACATTGCAGTGAGGCAGTAAAGAGGGAAGAATTCTCCTGCAAATCAACAAACCACTGACTAATTCTATAATGTTCCAAAAGTAGTTTTGTGAACATCCTACAAGTAAATGTCAGCCTCTCGTAGACATCAATTATAAAGTACATTCCATGTGTGGGGAAGCTTTCCTTTTCTGCCTTTAATCCTTAAAATAGCAATAAAGGTCAAAAGAGCAATTGATACAAACCAAAGACTAATGTGAAAATTCTGGGGCCCAGAGAGGTTTAATAAGTTACCTGAGGTCATATTGGTAATTAAGTGGCTGACCTGGGATTTGAAAGTCAGGATGAGCAAAATCCAGCACTTTCTACACTGCTCGACTGCTTCTAAATTGGACCATGAAATAGAAGTGTTGTGCCAAAGATAAAAACAGCCACAGTGCTCCAAATAAATTCAAAGACCTTCAAAAGAAAGGCATGTATATAAGATATTATTTACAGAAGAAATTCAAATAAAACATCCAAGCAATGGAAAACAATGAAATAGAATGTGCTTCTAAGGTTCATTTCTTATAAGAACCACCTCAGATCATAAGAAAATATGGGGCATGAGGAAGATTGTTGCCAGCGCGCCACAAGCATTTCTTCAATAAAATATATTGAAATAAAGAGGACTGGAGCAGAAGAGCCAGGGTAACAAATAAATTAGAAGAAAAGGTAAGGAGTACAGAAATACATATAAAAAGATACAGAGAGAATCGAAGGAGATCATGAAAAATTGAGGACAAATCTAAGATTCTGAAAAATCAAAGGAGATTTTAAATAAATGGAAGAGGGTCAGCCAAATAGTTCAGTGGATTAAAGCACCTGCAAACAGGTGCAGGGCCCGAGGGTGCAAACCTTGGGCCTGCCTTGCCAGCCCACCCCTGGGGTGCAGAGCAAGACTGCAATTGAGACTGGGCGTGGTGGTGCCTGCCTATAATCCCAGCTCTTGGGAGGCTGTAAACAGGAGAATCACTAAAAGTCCCATCTTGTAGTGAGACCCTCAACACCCTGTAGACCCTTCCCTAAAATAAATAAATAAATAAATAAATGAATGAATGGAAAAATGTTCTTCTTCAGAACATTCCAATCTCTAAAATGTGAAAAAACAAAACAAATATAAACACAGAAATACAGGGATAAAACAGCTGCAATTGTAATTTGCATATGACCTGCCTCAGGTCTTTGGCTTGTTTTCACTGAGCCTTCTGAGATGGCCTCTTACAGGAGTCAACACATATGATATATGTAGTGTGCAGCAAGGGATGTTCAGACGTGTGTATTCTCAGACTGGTCCAATAAACTAAATTTGTGTGAGGGTTTATGTGTTTAGTTGTGCAATATTACCAAAGCAGTACCTCACATAAATTAACATTAAGTGAAATATTTAAGAAGATAAAGGGGTCTATCTCAGATAGGTATCAAATTTGAAGATAATGGATGCAAATAGATGGGGTGATTTATTTTATCCACACAGATAATGATAATGCTGGGTGAATATATAATTATTTTGTTAAAATAAATAAAGACTGCAGTATCGTTGTAAGGATGATTTAGTACCCAGGAACCATCATTTCTCAGATATAATAGGAACCACAGACAACAATAACTTTTTTAAAGAAAAATGCAGCATTCTTAGTCATTGTCATGGTATCCATTATGGAACAGCCAAAGCTACAATAATTAAAATGTTATTGGTAAGCAACATGTCAGGTACTGGGTACACAAAGGAATAAATACACTATGTCTACTGTATTATTCTCATAAAATTAATATCACTTTTAAAATTTTATGTATTTGATACAGGATCTCACTAAACAGCTTGGACTCATAGTGATCCTCCTGTTTTCAGTTTCCCCAGCCCTGGGATTACAGACCAGAGTTACCACACCTGGTCTTGTTCTCATAACAATATTAGGAACCATGTTCATAATATATTTAAATTGTTATACCAGAAATTTCTCATATAATCCCAGCTGAGTTCAGACATCTGGAGACAGGAAGAGTGCCCTAAGACTTCTGGGAAAAACAAAAGAAAACAAAACACCAAGAAGCCATTGAAGCAAGTGTGACATTATGTAATAACTTTAACTATTGTCAGGAGAGGTATTGCTTAGGATCATTTCAGCCCGTGATAATCACACTTAGTTTTCCCAAGAGCCAGAAAAATTACAAAAACAAACAAGCAAACAAAGAAAAAAAGCAAGTAAAAAAATACATAGTTTAAGCTGCTCCTCATTCTTTGACCATAAAAAAAACCCTTGAATTTAGCAACTCATAATAAAACCCATAAAGCACTTAAAACTGAGGACTGACCCTGTTTATAATGATTTGGAAGAAGGGAGAAGGCTGAAACATATAACAAAAATTATGATGTTCAACAGTCTAATTAGCACCTCTATTCATAGAACAAAACAGAACAGATACAATCTTACACCGACTTCATTGTGATGCTTCAAATTAGTCAGCAGGGAAAAAGACCAGTGTCAATGCTAATGCAAATGGTTTTTCCACACTGTGCTTATAAGCAGTACTCAAAAGACACAAACTAAAAATTTGGATGTGAAGTTTCTGGAGGGATAATTTGGGAAGGAAAAATCAATCACCCCATCTATTTGCATCCACAGTCCTGGTTAACAATAGGCAAATGAAACCCTAAACTCAAAGCTAAGCATTGAAAGATTGCATCATGCAAGTGGAAAGCTACAAAGATCAGGCAGGACGACTGAACCACACACGTAGGACACAGACTTTTAGCTAGTGTGCTCATCCTACTTTTTCCACAATTAATGTTTCTCATTCCCAGTAGAGGTTTCATGTCTAAATTGCAGAAAGCGGGGATGGCAAGATAGCTCAGAAGTTTAAAGCACCTGCTTAGGCAAACTTAGGCAAAGCTCAGGGACTGCAGACTAGTTCCCTGAGCAACATGCTGTGCCAGTCCACCCCAGAGTAGGCTGAGCAAACCACACGTTCTCTCTCTCTCTCTCTCTCTCTCTCTCTCTCTCTCACACACACACACACACACACACACACACACACACACACACACACACACTAAAACAAATAAGTAAATAAATATAAATTCTAGAAAGACCCTACCATAAAGGAAGAAGAAACTCCACATCAGTAAGTCAATTACTTAGCAGCCTCTAAGCATTCCTTGACCCCTGTGCTAACCATACGTAGGTAACAGATTAAAACACTTCTTTCCACTATGAAAATTTTAAGTCCCTAGTATAGTCCAATGGTGAGAAGACCACAACTCCTTGTATGAAGGCATGCAGTTTATTTTGGCCTCCTGACCATTCAGGGACATAATCCGATTAGGAGCCTGAAAGGCTGAATGAAACCCATAGTGTATGTTCAGTGATGTGCCCTAGAAAAGACATCCTTGAGGAAAGTTCAGACTGAGCCCAAGGACAAGAATACATGCAACAATACTAAACCATACCTTCAGCCTTTAGCCAGCCTAGCAGTCCCGCAGCATGAAACAGAGGTAGCTGTCACCAGAGAGATGGGCATGGAACAAATGCTCTTTAAGGCACTGCACCTCAGTGTAGCTTATCAGCATTACTGTAGCCACGGCTAACTAGTATGTAGGTTTCTGAGTGTTATTGTTTGTGCCTTAATTTACTATGTTCCTTTTCATCATGATTAAGGCTTCTGTCTATGTTTAGTAAGCAAGCCAAAACTCTACTCCACCCAATTTCCTTCTCAATTTGTAAGTTTGCTCACCAATGTCAGATTCTCCTAATATTCTTCCTGATTGAAGCCTACCATCTACCTAGTTCAATAAACAGCAATTAACAACTAATTTATATATGGGCAATAACAAAGTAACAATAATCACTACTACTAAATTTTAGGAGATAGTGATAGGTCAAGGATAGTTATAGCTATGTTTAAATAAATAGTCTCAATAATATTGCAAGACATATTTTAATTTTTTAATATTTTTCATTTGTTTATTTTTACTTGGTACAGGGTCTCACTACACAGCTCAGACACATAGTGATCCTCTTGCCTCAGCATCGCCAGTGCTGGGATTACAGTCATGAGCCACCATGCCTGGTTTCAATTGCCACATGCTGCACCCATGATTCTGGGGCTGGCAGGGCATGCAGTACTGGGGGCTGATTTCTGATCTTTGAGCTTGCCATGCAGGTGCTTAAACCTCTTAGCTATCTCCCCACCCTGCAAGACATATTTTATTTATTTTTTATTATTTATATATTTTTTATTTTAGGGAAGCATATACAGGGTGTTCAGGGTCTCACTACTGGACCAGACTCATAGTGATTCGCCTGTTTACAACTTCCCAAGTGTTGGGATTACAGGCGCACGCCACCATGCCCAGTCTCAGTTGCCACCTCAGAATACCCCAGGGGTGGGACCAGCACAGCAGGCCCGGGGATTGAACCTCCAGACCCCGAGAAGACATATTTTAAATTGCTATTTTCTCAGGAGAGTTCAGTGATGTTTCATTTAGTCCCTCTTTTAAGAAAAGGGATATAATATAGCCTTCCCAGGAAACAATAGATAATTCTTTTGAATGGGAACCACAACTTCAAATCAAGTGTGGCTTTTTATGGTGATCTACATCAGAAGTTTTTTTTTTTTTTTTTTTTTTTTTTTGACACATAGTATTTATTTAGCTCAATGGTACTGTGATTGCAGGGAGAAGTTAACATTTTCATCTAAGGCACAAAAGCAGTTTTCCACCTAAAATAATATAGACTAAGAAAGTCTAATTATATTAGAGTTAGATGCTAATGAATGAATAAACTGTCCTTTACTTTCTGAATCTCACATATTTTTAAAGCCTATTTCAGATTTGATAACTTTTGTAGATTCTAAGCATTCAAACCCTTTTTCAGAATATTGTAATTATACATTGACTAAAAGTCTATTATTCTTGTCACTTTATTTTTTTTCTGTTCTCTTTTTCAGTTCTTTCCTCTCCCCTTTTCTTCTCTTTTTTCCCTACTTTCATTTGAATATTTTGTTCTCATTTCCCTATATTTACTATATTTCTACCCTCATTTACACTTTTGTTATATCATACCAGAAAAAATGTGGTACTTAAACACATGTGTCCGATTTAGTTCACCTAAGAGAACTGTCTCAAGGTATATCCATTTAGCTAGAAATATCTCAAGTTTAGCCTTCTTTATGACAAAGTAGTACTCCAATGTATACAAAAAATACACACTGCCATTATCCATTTATTGGCTTTTGGGCATTTGGACTATTTCCACAAATTATAACAAACTGTGCAGCTATAAACATGGGTGTGCATATATTACTGTGATATGATGCTTTTAGGTCTTTCGACAAGATACCCAGAAAGGGAATAGCTGGGATAAAAGGAACATCTAGTTTTAGTTTTTTCGAGAAATCGCCACAGTGATTGCACTGGTCTACATTCTCACCAACAGTGCGGAAGAGTTTCTTTTTCTTCCAGCCGTTGCAACATTTGTTATTGCATGTTTTTATTTTTTCCTTTTATTCCATTTGATGAAATATCTTCATTGTTTCAAATGAAGACATTGTTTCTTCATCTCCCAAACAACTAGTGCTGCTACGTATTTTTCCACATACTTATTTGCCATTTCTACTTCTTTATTTGACAAGTGTGTCCTCATATGAGATGCACAGTTTTGGATTGGTTCTTTAGATTAAATTTTGGGATCTTCTTTTTTTGAATTCTTTATATACACTAGATATCAATCCTTTGAAGAGTAACTGACAAAAATAATAATAATAATAATTCCCACACTTTCGGTTACCTGTTTACTCTGTTGTTTATTTTTTTTTTAACCTGTGAGAAAGCTTTGCAATAAAATGAGATCCAAGTTGTGGATTCTTTGTTATTTTCTGCATGATTGTAGTTCTGTTCATAAAGTATTTGCCTATGCCAGGGCCTTGATGAGTTCTACATATTCTATCTTCCAGCAGATTTAATATTTCTGTTTTAATACTTACATCTTTTATCCATTTTAATTATAGCATAGTACATGGTATAATACGTATTAATTTCAATTAGTATAATTTTAATCTTCAGCATAGAAAAAGTCAGTGTTTCTATGACCATTTATTAAAGATAGTTTCTTCCAGAGAGTGTATGTGACTTCTTTTTCAATGATAAGATGGTTATGAATGTTTGGATTTGTTTTTTTCATTGTCTAATCTGTTCCTTAGATTCTCAGGCCTGCTTTTTGGCTAGTATGATGCTGTTTTTATTACAGTTGTTTTGAAGTCAGGAAAACTGTGATACCTCCAGCCTTGCAATTATTGCCCATAATTTTTGATTTTGCTATTTGAGGTCTCTCCTGCCTCTAAATGAATTTTAGGATAGTTTTCTGTAATTCTACAAGATGTACTACTGCTATTTGGATCTGAATTGCCTTGAATATGTAAAAGTATGACCATTTTCAAACTATTGGGTATTGCTACCCAAGATAAGGGCTATCTTTCCATTTTCTGATACTTTATTTGATTTCCTTACACAGTACAGAGTACTGTAGTTTTCAATGTTAAGGTATTGTAATTCTTCATTAGATTGATTTCCAGGTATTTCATGTGTCTTCAATGCTACTGGGATAGGTATGGCTTCCTTAATTTCTCTCTCAGCGAGTTCATTAACTGTGTACAGGAATGCTATTGATTTTTGAGTGGTGACTGTATGTCCAACAACACTATACAATTTAATTATTAAATCTAGGAGTCTTTTGAGAGAGATTTTTAAGTCTTCTATATAGAGAATCATATCATGCACAAATAATGACAAATTAACTTCTTGTTTTACTATCATTTTTTTCTCTACCTAAATGCTATGGATATTATACTAAGTCATTAAAGTGGACATCCTTGTATTGGTTTTGATTTTAGAGTGAAAGCATCTATGTTTTTGTCCATTTAGTATGATGTTGGGTGTTGGCTTGTCACAGATGCATTTTATCAGATGGTGATAAAGATCATGAAATCCGATTTTCTGTAGGGTCTTTATCATGAATTGGTGTTGGACTTTGTCCACTACCTTTTATCTACCTATTGAGATGATTATGAGTTTTGTACATAGGTCTGCTAACATGGTGTATTACATTTATTTATTTCTCTGTGTTGGACAATCCATGCATGCCTTGGATTTATCCCATTTGGTCAAAACCCTCTTCATCATTTGCTGCACACTGCTTGCTAGTAACTTACCGAGGATTTTTGCATCTGTGTGCATTAGGGACGCTCGCC
The DNA here is from genome assembly GCA_004027165.1 of Ctenomys sociabilis. Lineage (NCBI taxonomy): Eukaryota > Metazoa > Chordata > Mammalia > Rodentia > Ctenomyidae > Ctenomys > Ctenomys sociabilis. Next base: position 28,545 of record PVKA01001024.1, read on the forward strand.
TACAATTCTCTTTATTGGTTGGATACTTTGGTATCAGGATACTGCTTGCTTCTAGGAATGAACTTGCAAATATTGCTTCCCTCTTACAATCATTAGATAATGTGAGTAATAGTAGCATAAAACATTATCTAAATTTCTTATAAAACTCAGCAGTGAATCTGTCAGGAGTTTCTTGTTGATGGACTTTTTATTACACTGACAGATCATGGTTTATTTATAATTTTTATATTTTCTTGATTTACCATTGTTAGCTCATATATATCTACTAAGATTTCCATCTCCTTTGTGGTTTGAATTTTATTAGAATGCAGGTTTGTAAAGTAGGCATTGATGATTTCATGGTCTTCTGCATCTGTTGTCATTTTACCCTTCTCATTCCTTATTGCATGGTTTGAGTCATTTTTTTTTCCTTTTTTAATAAGGTTGTCTAAGGATTAGTCAGTTTTATTTACTCTTTAAAAGAACAAATTCATTTTATTATCCTTCATACAGTTTTCTTAGTCTCCATTTCACTCATTTATGCTCTAATCTTTATAATTTGTCTCCCTTGTATGAACTTCAAGTTTGACTTATTCTTTCTATGGAAGCTTCTTCTTCTAGAAGCTTGTTATTCACTGTTGTTTATTTGAGCTCGCCACACTTTCCAAATTCATTGCTATGACTTTCTTTCACAGTAGTGCTTTCATTGTGTCCATTAATTTTCAAGTATGTTGTATTCACATTGTTACCTGTACAAACTGTGTAAATATTTCTATAATTTCAGCCATGGTCCATTGGTGCTTCAGACAAATGTTAATTTCTATGGGTTTATTAGTACATTTGCCATTGATTTTCAGTTTCACTGCACTGTGGTCTGATAATATTCATGGAATAATGTCACTTCCATTGCATTTAATTGAACAATTTCTATGCACTAGAGTGTGTTTTGTTTTGCAGACTGTCCCATGTGCAGCTGGAAACAATGTGTATTCTGATGATAAGGACTAGAACACTCTGCAGACATCTACTTAGTCCAATTGTTCAAAGTTTGGTAAAGTTCTAGTATTTTATTATGCATTTTTTCCAAACTGATCTATATGTGGCAGTGGTTATCAAAGCATTCCATTATAATTATGTTAATATTTTATTATTTTAATGTTCATTATTATTTGTTTTATGCAATTGGGTATACTGGCACTTGGTGCAAATATGTTTATTAGTATTATATCTCCTTCTTGGATTGCCCTCTTTTGCCTCTTTGTCTCTCTTACTCAGTCTTGGCTGAAATCCACTGTCTTCAAATAGAATAGCTACTCCTTCCTTTTCCAGATTCTTGTCCTATGAAGTATTGTTTTCTAGTCCTTGACTTTCAGTCTGTGAATTCCTTTTTGACTTTAATGTGTTTTTTACATATAGCATGTTGTTGGATATTCCTTCTTAATCCATTCTGTGAATCAGTTTCTTTGGATTGGAAATTGAGATGACTAATATCGATGGTTATAACCGATATGTGTTGAAATTATCCTCATCGTGTTATATTCCTATTGCTCCCTTTCTTCACCCATTGTTTTATTGCTTATCTTGCCTTGAATTTTGTAGATTCATTGTGTTGGGATTTGTAATACTTCTTGTATTTCTAGAATGCTTTTCATAACAATTTCAAATGATGGTTTGGTGTTCATGGATTTTCTTAGGTTCTTTGTCATGGAAGTATATTATTTCTCCATGAAAGACAGTTTTGCAGAGATCATCAATCTGGGGTTGTTGTTTTCTTTTAGCATTAGAATCCTTCACTGCAACTTTTCCTTGACTTGAGGGTTGAGAAGTCTGCTGTGATTTTGATGGGCTTTCCTTTAATTGGTGATTTGTTTCTTTTCTTTAAGAGCTTTAAATAATCATTTCTGATGTTAAAAGTCTGGAATCTTGACTATTATATGCTTGGTTTAGCGTTTTTTTTCTAAAAATCATATTTAATTGGAGTTTTATATACCTCACTTTCTTCCATGACTTCTGTGAGCAGCATTTTTATGTCACTTATGCTATCTTGCTTTATCAAACTGAGGTTATTCTTATTCTCATCTTCTAGGAGCTGTTGGGTTGCTGTTATGTGGCCACTTGCTATTTTTAAGAAATCTTTCTTTTCATGATCACTAGCCTCAGTCCTGTTCTGTCCTCACATTGGATGATTCTGCTGCATACATTTTGAATGAATTTTTTTATCTCCTAGATAGCAGTTTAAATCTGTTCCATTGAATCTATTTATTCCCTATGTTGGTTGGGAGTTTGTGCTTTACATTATTTTTCTAAGCTCTTATTTTTTTATTCATATATGTTATAGAGTCACTAAGTTTGTATCTATGTATAGTAACAATTTCTGTAGTTATCTCAGGAATTATTTTTTATTTAAGTCTTTTCTAGAGCTTCATTGATCTGTTTTGTTATTTGCGCTGTTTATCACTTCAGAAAGTCTAGTTGGATAGCTTTCACCCTGGTCCACTTCATTGCCTCTTGGCCTGTGGCAAGCTGGAAGACTCAGGCTGCCATCTTGCTTGACTTCTCATTTTTTCATTCTTTTTATTTTTTAGTTTAATTTCCGGGTTGATGCTTATAAATTACTTATGGCAGCAGGCTTATTGCTTTCTAGTATGTAGGAAATAACTACTATCAGATATGTTTTCCAGATGTAGTTTGCTTTTGGATTTAGGTTCTTTTATTAGATCCTACCTTTGCAATTTATTGGGGATAAAAAGGTACAGCTGATTTGTCCTATCTGCTAGTGGTCTATAGTATTGGTCTATAAAATTGTTTATGACACTTTAGAAATTTTAGTAGAATACCAGGAAGAACAACTGATTAGAAAAATTATGTCTCTTTAGCTAAACTAGTATGATCAACAATGACAATAGTATGAAACAGCCTAGATAATTCCAAACTGTGGTAACTATTATTACCACCTTTAACCATGTGAACTAAGTTCATAGCAAATAGCAAAGACTAAAACAAACCAGAATGTTAGCTACAGTACATAAGCCCTCAGTGTAATGATATCATTCTCGAGAGAAAAAATTTAAAAAGAGTTGGGAAAATATAGGGCAATAAAACAAGAAGAAGAGACTAGAAGAAAAGATGAAAGGACAAGGCAGAAAATAGGAGTCCATTTAAAAGTGTGTTTCTGCTGTCATTAGTAGACAAATGGGCAGAGTCCAGATCTGCTTTGATTAATCCCAGCAAGCCACCTGTAGCTCTATGTTGGAGTGGTAGGTAATCCTGGCATACATGCACCTTTGGTTCCACTGAAGTTCAGACTGGTTGCTGGCTGTGAAGTTGGAACCCAATTTGTTCAGTTTGTAGCAACCCTGGCGCTTTCAGCCAGCCTGAACTCAACACCCTGCTGCTTGAACTTGGCTCTCTGCAGCTTCACTCTGACACTGGCAGCCACTTGATGCAGCCAACAGTTGCTGAGCTTTGAGCTCAGTTGGCCCTCTACAGTACAGCTATGTGCTCTCTCATGGGGTGCCCAAGCCTGAAAAGCTCACTAATAACTACAGTGCCTTCTGTCTACTGCTCTGTTCCACTGATGGGTTTCTCCATGTAAGACTCTAGGGTTGCTAGTACTCAGTGTATCTATCTGAAGGTAGAAATTGCTCCTCTCACACAATGCATCAGGGCTCAGGGAGGAAATGGCACTTAGCACTTCCTCCTTCTGCGTGATGCCTCTCTCTCACTCTTCCCATGGGCTTCAATTCTTTTATTTTTTTAAAAAGTAATTTTAAAGGTATCCAATTCAAAACAAGGTAATAAGAAATTAACAGCGGTTGTTATATTGCATATTCTTGTCTTCAAAGTATGTGTTAGGATTAGCAGATACAGGCATGCAAAATTGGTGAAACAGTTAAGCATTAACTGTTCCTTCCAATCAACCAAGATAATCTACATCTATATGTATATCTATGTATATGTATATCTATATCTATATCTCTCTCTATATATATTCCTTTAATCAGGCCTTTTAGAGGTAAATGGATGCAACTAGAAACCATACTTCTAACTGAAATAAATCAGGCTCACTTATGCAAACATCATATTGTGTCTTTACTGTAAGAAAATGGTGTATGAATTCAGCAAAATAATCCAATATACTCCAGTAGTCCATAATAGTAGCGTGTTATCCATGGAACTGGTAATGTCAGAAGTTGTTGACTTGAGCCCTTTACAGTTCAGCTTGTTTATATGGCTTTACTTCTCATAGCTCATTATTATACTTTTCTGCTGCATAGTTAAGACTAAGATAAAGCAAGACCTATATTATAAGACAAGAAATGTAATTTTTGTATCTGACAAGGTCAGTCAAATCTGTATTAATTATTGAAACTGTCCTATTAATTAGTTTTGAATTTGTCTCATTGCTATTTGTTTTTCAATAAAATTAAAAGAGAGAAAACAGAATAAATACAAGTGAAGGACCATTTTGTAGTGAAATATATATACACACACACACTAGTTAGCATAGATATACAGCTACTTTCTCTTAGTTCAATGAGAAGAAAGTTTTGAACTAATAGTGTTTACACAAGATATCATGTCTGCATCTTGTACTATGAATAACTACTACAAAGACAACAATATGCAATGTATTAATTATTGTAACTGTAATACTAAACTTTTTGGAAACTATCTCATTGCTACTCTTTCTCAATAAAATTAATACAAAAATAAAATGAAATAAAATAAAAAGAAACTGGGGTTCCATTGTTTCAGATTCTGCGAGGATCGCAGTTAACGCTTTCCTCCTACTCTTCCTCGCTTTGCTATATTCTAGCAATTAAACACCAAATCTCAGACAGCCTATTTCTCTGATGCTCACCATCCTGCCATCTTCCCAGAATTCCTCAAAATCATGTCTTTGAAATGTGAAGCACACAGTTTGCAAGTGAAAGGGCAGATATCCATGTACAAGTGAACATTTTCTAATGAACATAATTATCCAATGTATTGATGTAGAAATGTTGATACAATTTTTCAGCTCAACTCACAAACAGTATGAACTATTATTATTTGGCAATTATCAAGAGAAGTGAGTTTGATTGGATACAGCAATAAAATTATAACTTAAAAGGGAATATTATTAGCCAAAGTTGTCCTAGAAGTAAAGAATAGTAAAGTTTAAGCATGTGAACCTATTCTTACCTAGGACACTAGCATAATTCTAATTCTAAATGAATGAGCTACTAGCATGTCATAATAGTTAACTCCTAGAATTCTGGGACCACATTGAACTGAGCTTTAGTCCTATTTCTGTTTCTCTCTGAGTGATATTTCATAAAATTATTTCCCACAACATGTTGTTTTTCTCATCTATAAAATAGTAAAAATAACTACCTCTGAAGCCATTGAGGAAATTAAATGAAAAAAGTAAAATAATTTAGCATAATATCAAGGTTAAATGTGGTGGTGCACTGAACTTCTATTACCTCACAGCGAGAATGGGAGCTGGTCTTTTCCAATGAAGACTGACCTTTGAAAGTGAGGAGACCAGAGAAGCATACAGAAAGAAAGAGCAAACAAATCGGAATGTGTAAAAAACAAGTTGTTTTGGTAGCTGGGTTGAAAGCAGTAAACTCGGGAATGATGGCTAATGACATGTGGGCCAGTGACTGTGTATGAGTTGACACAGAGAGTGAAGGTCATTGAAAAGAAGGACCATTTATTGTGGCTTATGTACATAACCAGATGCTACTAAAATCTCAGAGACTAGGGAATGCCTTTGCTCACAGGAAAACAGAAGCAATTTAAAATGTACCACTTCCATTGTGTACTAATGAGAGTAATACATGCTTGGAGTTACTGCTTTCACCTCTTCATTGTTTATCAGGTTTGAGCCTAATTGGGTTTGATTGGAATCATGGGAAGCCACTAATTAAAATGATTAACAATATCAGTAACAGCAAAGGGAAGAGAAAAGGGAGCCTCTTACTTTTAATGGGCTGAACACTGACTCTCGCTGGTTGAATGAATGGAAGTTAATTGAAGAGTGACACTGGGTAACAAATTTCTGAAAAGTCTATTTTCATGTTCTTAATAAAGGGCACATTTTCAAGAAGCTTGGAGCTACACCAAAATTATAAATCCTGACAAGGTTTCACTAGTTGAATTGAAACCAATTTCTAACCCCAGGATGTTCTTAGGCACCTTATTATTAAGAATGTCTTCCCCTGTATGCTGTACTTAATACAGGCTATATTTCAGCTTTGCCACTGACCTTTGTATTACTCTAATCTATTTTTATTTAAAAATGTGGTTTCTGCAATTGGGCTTTGGACAGAGCAGATCTGAGACACACTAACAGGACATGATACAACCTGAAACAGGGAAGGAAAGTTGAAGTTACTGGGGTTCTCCTTGCTACAGGAGTATCTTGTTTTGTTTTGTTTTGCTTTTTAATCAAAGCACTTATTTAATTTTTTATATTTCAAAAAGAGTACAACATAGTATTAAACAGAAAAAATGCACATGATACAGAATTTTACTAAATAAAATATTATGAATTTCACAGTATTTGCTGTACTGCATATTGTTGTCTTCAAATTATGTGATTATATTGCCAGACATATGCATGCAAAATTGGAAAAAGAAAGAAAAATGAGAAAACACATAAAAAATTAAGAAGCGAGAAAAAGGAAGAATTGAAAAAATTAAGCAGTAACTGCTTCCTTCTGTAGCACAGTGCAAACCATCTTGCTTGCATACATAGCTGCTTCCCTTTTCTTCACTCCTTCTCCTGTCCATTCTTCTCATGTTAGTAATTCTTTTTGAATAGGTTCATGCCCTCTTCCCAGTATCTATTGTATCTTTCAGATTTTATTTACCTCTTGACATTGCTGACATAGCTTATTTTTGGAATATAAGTTAAGTCACTTGACTGTTATTTTTCACAAATTAAAATGTTCAACTTCCAAAGAGGCTTCATTCCTGGTGGGATAAATACAATACCTAGAAAATCTCATGTATACACACTTGTGTTACCTTATTGGATACTCAAATTGACATATGGTCTGAGCCCAGGAAATACCTGGTCATTCCTTTCATCTCACAAAATACTATTATTTTTTATTTATTTTTTATTCACTGTAATGATAAAAAAGATAAAATAACAATGAAACAGTTTCAAAACAGGTTAGTAGGACAGTTACAATAATTAACACATTTCATATCTTATAGTAGTTATTCAGAGGACAAGATACAGACATGATGTTATCTAAAGAATATTAGTACAAACTTTTCTTCTCATTGAGCTAAGAGAAAGTAGTTGTATTACTATCTTGTACATATATATATATATATATATATATATAGTAACAAAATGGTCCATTATTTATTTATTTTTATTTTATTTCTTTTCTTGTTTTAAATAATTTTATTGAGAAACAAATAATAGTTTCAAAACCGATTGGTAGGACAATTTCAATAATAAATACATAGCATATTGTTGTCTTAGTGGTTATTCATTGTACAAGATGCAGATATGATATCCTCTTCACAGACTCTATTAAAACAAATCTTTTTATTCATCAAATTAAGAGACTCTAGCTATATATCTATCCAGAATATTAAATACAAAAGAAATTCTGGATGGAGGCACAAGAATACTTACTTGATCAGATATTTCCATACTGTAAACATGAGCTAGTCCTTATTAACAACTCTCTCCTAATTTCACAATTTGAGAAATATTTATTTCTGATTCCAATTCAGCTTTTAAATTATTTACTATAGTTGGTTTAAAGACAGTTCTAATTTTTGCAGGTAGCCCTTTTTTATAATTGTTTCAGAAATTCATTCACAAAAGTCTTCTTGCCACATCTCCTTGATTCAGGGTGGTGAAAGGGTGATTCTTTTTTCTTTTTGGTAGAACCAGGGATTGAACTCAGGCTCTTGTGCTTGCCAGGGAAGCGCTTATTCCACTAAGCCATCTCCCTGGCCCCGAAAAGGTGAATTATTAAGGTTGTGGGCTCTGTAATTCTTTAAACTCAGTGACTGCCTCTATACTTTCTATGTTATGGATGTTATCTAACATGGTTATTGTTCTTTCTCTATTTAAAAAGAGAAGAATGAAAACATGTTTTATCCATTGGGACTGCCATAAAGATTGTTCAAAAATAACATTTGCAAAAGTGGTCAGAACTTTGCCTGACCCTGAACAATTACTAGGCGTTAGTTGGCTTGCTAATCATTTTTTCTATCCCTACTGTATGAATTCTTACAATGCATGGTGGATTACATTTATGTTTGGGTCTCCAGTGCCTAACAAGTGCATGGCACATGACAGGTCTTTAACAAAGACCTGTGCCACCATTCACAATTTCAAAGGTCAAAGCTCTGAGATTAAAATTGACTGTGGCCTTTAATTCCCCGTATGGTTTCAGGGCAAGAAATCACATTTTCTTAAAGTGAATCTTTTTCTATCACAGCTATCCTCCAACAAAGTGGTAACTTATTGTCTCATCCCCTGGATGTATTAAAGTGCTCGGTGCTGGGAAGGATTAGTCAATACATGATGGATTGGATTTTCTCTTTCAGATCTTAAGTTGCAAAATAAAGCAGAAGATAAAAGACTGTTTCATTATAATTTCTCAGGTGCTCTTTCTTTTTCTCTTTAAATGTATCTGTATTGAGTTACCAGTTGTTTTTAATAACAGCCAAAACAAAAATTAAAGAAAGATATATTGTCTTCAAACAAATCTTTTCCAGAGTCCAAGTTATATAACGAATACAAAACAGTTCTGGGATATCTCCAGGGATTTCAAAAGCAAGAATCTGAGAGCCCTGAACTCGCAACAGAACAGTTCTCCATGCTCCTAAGTTTTACTGACATGTAGGATTCCAACAAGTACCATTAAAAATCTTCTGCAGGATCCAAGAGGTTTCTGATGTTCCCAGATGCATCATTAACAAAACTGAATTCCTTGGCTACATTACTGGAACTGCTTCTGAGTTTGAAAGAGGATGAACTGAAATATATAAATACGGCAAGATGAGTCTTCCGTCGTGGCTGAACTAAGCACTTAGTGATGGGGTTGCTAAGCTATGTAGTGAAGAAACCTGAACTCCTTTGAAATACAAAGGGTTGATGATGAAGATTTATTTCCCTTTAATCTTATTTATTTATTTATTCATTTATTTATTTGGTATATTGTCTCACTATGCAGCTCAGACTTGTAGTGACTGAGCCTCCTGTCTCAGCCTCCCGAGCTCTGGAATTACAGACATGCACCAACATGCCGAGTTTGCATGGCACACCCAGAATGAGTATGTGGTATTGGGGATTGAACCCAGATCCTTGTGCTTGCCAGATAGGGAATTAGATGACTGAGCTATCTCCTCAGCCCCTTAAACTTAAGCTTTCATGGTTTCTTTAAATTTACAAATGGGGTTATGTGGGCTTTACTTGCTTGGCTATTGGTTTAAAAGAGAACATATACATATATATTACCAAAATTGGTTTCCTCCTTGCATGCTATTTCAGTTACCAGATAATAAATTACACGAGTCATCTTAAGGTAAGGAAACATTCTGTGTTTGGAATGATTTACTTACCAGATTAGATATTTTCAAAGTATCACATCACCTAGTGCAATGTTTCTAGGTTTCATACTTGTGTTTAGCTCTTCCACTGATGACAAAGTGCTAGTAATCAGTTATATACAACTCCAGGTTCAGCTAAGGACCAGGAAGAAGACATGATAAGGTGACATTCATTCCTATCAGTGCAATATTCTTTTTATCAGCCAAAGGTTTTTGAGGATTCTAAGTACAAGTGTATGAAATTTGCTACTCTTATACCAACTCAGTAAGGTTCATGACCATGCTGTGCAAACTATCATTTTTATATAGCACTTAAAAATACATATTACTAGGCTGGGGAGAAAGGTCAGCAGCCTAAGTGCCTGCCTGGCAAGCATGAGGTTCCAAGTTCAATCTCCAGCACTACATTCCTTACCACTGGAGGATTCTAGCACACCAGGCCTCAAATCTAGGCCTGATGGTACATTCCTGCAATCCCAGCACTGGAGAGGCTGAGACAGGAGAATTACTAGCTTCCAAGCTGGGTAGCAAGATCCTGAACCAATAACAAATAGGCAATTTTTTAAAAAATTAAAAATAACTACTACCATAATAACTTTCTCTGTGAGAATGTATGACTTCTTAAGGGTTCAATTCTAGAATTGTTATTTGTTCTAAATGTGTGTAAGCTAATCTATGTATAATTATCTTACCAATAAAATAAAAGTGCAGGAGAGAACTTTGATGAAGAACTTAGATGGCTATACAAAAAGATATGAGAAATGAAACAAACTATCAGTGGAAGATTACAAAGTAGACATCTGAGCCAAAATGAACATGCAAGTAAAGAGAATTTAATGTGAAAGTCATAGTAATTTTAATTTATAAATATTTCCCATGAGTATGCTAATTCACAGGAACATTTACAATTATAAATTTTGGACTATTGCTTTAAGAAAAGAACATGATTTCAGTGGAATTCTAGGAATGGAGAATAGTTACACTGATCAAGATTAGAAATGATGAAAAAAATAGAGAGATGAGCCAAAAAGCACAAGTCCACTTCCAGCCATGCTTTCCCTTTGCGTATGTCTCTTGTATCTGGTAGAAATATAGTTGAAAATTCCAAGGCCCTGTTCGTGTATATTGCCAAAAAATATCACACCTGGTTGCTTCTATGAGTAAAATCCTGGGAACTTTTGGTGAAATGTTAAACAGAGACAAGTGTAGCTAAGCAAATGAAACCAACTGTGGGAGGTCTGCTGTGTAATTCACTACTGATTTAAGGGATGGCTGGCTAATTAATGCAGCAATGCTTATCCCTGTCTCTCTTGCTTGGCTGTCTCTACCATAAAACAGCAACCAATCTTCCCGATTCCCTTGCACAGGAAGATGTCAATGTGATAGTTACCACCCTATCCAAAGGAACCAAAATGGAAGTCTGATAGAACAATGACAAAAACAATAAATCAGTGTTTTCTACTCAGTGGGACTGGTGTGGTCGAAGTTAATGTTTCCCTTTTTCCTTCTGCTTGCAAATGGAGGGTTTGCCCTGAAGCAAGGCAGTGATCTCCTAAAGAGGCTCACAAATGATGAGGCATCAAAGCACAACTCTGACACCCAAAATTGAAATGTTATATCTATCTCAAAATTTCTGAGTATATAAGGAATTTAAGTCTTGTCTAAATTAGTTGTATTCTGATCTCATACAACAAAGGAAGAACCTAATGTATCTGTTGGCAGCACCTGTTCACAGCTCATCCGTCTTATTTACAAACACCTTTGAATGTTTCCATGACACCCTTTACCCTAAGGACCATAATCAGGCTTCTCGAATATGTTCCATTTGGAAACTCATTATGGGTGCATGTATTTTGTCCTAATTATGAAGGACAATCAAAGCATAAAACTCAGTTCCCTAGAAGAAGAAAAAAAAATGAAACTTTCAAATTCATTATCATTCTGTATAGCATTGTTGCGATACTGTTTATAGCACAAGCAATACAAGGTCATAAATAGGTAGTCGTCCTTTTGAAACATTAAATCTGTGAAGTACTTATATTTCTTGGTATAGCCTGTTTATGCTCATTAGACTGAGAGTAACTTTCTTTCAGGTAGCCTACTGCACAGAACCACAGATCAATATTGTAATGCAGAAACCATCTGAGCAACTGCCAGAAGCTATCAATTGTCAGCTAATTGGAAGATTGTTTTTCTAAGTGAACAGCTATGCAATTCTGACTGTTCAAAACACTGCAATCATTTTATTTGTGCTATTCTCTAGAGGAATCTTACGGCTGTTGTGATTTATTTGTAATCTCAAATCTGCCTAGTAATTTTCCCGTGTCTTAAAGCACATTCAGTGTGGATCCTGTTGGGGAAAACTGGGCGTCCACCAGAGAGAATTGTTTGTGTCCTGTCCCCATGGTTACTTGGCATTAATATACCCACTATTTAAACAATATCACACTTTCAATTTTTTTTCTGGGCTAATAATTAACTTGATGGGATCACACATCTTTATTCAACTTGAATACATATCAGAATCACTTCTAGATTGATTCCATTATGCTAAGCTAAATGAAATGATTGGGCAGGAGCTACTGACAGTCATGTAGCTCAATTTCAGGACCTCCAAAACAAAGGCTACTTCCTAGAATATACAGCAGTTTATGTAATGTTGGAAAAATACTAAAAAGAAAAAACATCAATGTATGAGCTGTATTTTTCCCAAGACTTCAAACACAGTTTTATATCATGCAATGTCCAATCATTCCCAAAGGCTGTCCAAATAACCTTCCCTGCCCACATCCCTAACCACATTCCTCCCCTCCTCAAACCTTAAGGGCTGCCTGTCACCTTCTTTATCAAATTTAAATTATCCTCTCTGCTTCAGGGGCTTCCATCTGCCTCTGTTTACAATGCCTTTCTTAATTTCCTTTTCTCCGTTGCCTTTTACAGAAATCCTGTGATTCATAGAATAGAACATGCTGCAATATAAGTTGATTAGAAGAATAATGCACAGAAAGTCCAAAGCATGTGATCTGGATGAATTTTATAAACACTCGGAATCCTTTCTTCTCCTGTGGGAGATCAGAGCTTGTAAGTAGATTTTTTGCTATTATATCTTTCTGTTGTAACCACTTATACCTTTGTGATTATTTTCCAATCTATTGCATGTTTAAATCTTTTGCATGCCACTCTTAATTTTAAATAATTTATCAAATAGATTTGGCAAAGAATCTTGGAAGAACTTCAAAGTAGGTTTAAAGTCCTGCACAATTTAATATTGATTGAACATATATTTGATTGGTATTACTTCATTTATTTTATTTATTTTATTTTTTATTTTTTGTGGAACCGGGGATTGAACTCAGGCCCTTGTGCTTGCCAGGGAAGCACTTATTCTACTGAGCCATCTCCCCAGCCCCTATTACTTCATTTAAGGAAGTACTTGTAAATATACAGTAGAGAAGTTAAACTACTCAAGAATTGTCCTACTTCTAATATTTATTAAATGTTTATTTCAGTCTGTATTGCATTTTTATTTTTTATTGTTAAATTGTATTCTTTTTTTAAGTTTTTGTTGTGATTAGGTAGTCGTTCTCTGTAATACTGTCTCCAACTCCAGGCCCTACTAGGAAAAGGACATAAATAACAAGTCCACGGAGGCCCTACCACTTCCCCCTTCCTCGCAGGCCTTATAGACATGGTCAGGACAAGGAAAAGGGATGCTATTCCTAATCAGCCCTTCCTGCACATATTGCCTTTGTCACCAGCAGAACTAAAATTCTACACTGATTTTCTGCATTACAGAGATCAAAATCAATTATGCTTCAAATAGAGATATGAGATTGCCTATCTATGCCCTGTGTTCACTAGTAGTTACTTATGTTTGTCATGCTCGTTCCTCCCTCATATTGGATCAGGAATGTTTCTAGTTACAATCTTTTCTTAAGATGAATAATGACTGTTAAATTGTTGAATATAAGAGATAATTTTCAGCCTATCACTCATTTGGCATACGAAGAATATTTGATGTGTAATTCTTCCTTCTCATATAATTTATTTTTAGCTACCTATCAGAACATAGTTCCCTAACTTTCTCCAATTTGCTGGATAGTTCTTATTCCTTCTTTTGTTACTTTCTCCAACTCTAAATGCTGAGGTGACCAGGGGTTCAGTTCCTGTACCCTGTTCTCCTTTTGATATTACTCAATCTTTGATGGATTCCTTGGGAGTCATACTCTGCCCATGAATGCCATCACTATGGCAACCACTCTCCACTTCATCTGTGTACTTCAGTCATCCAAGTTTCATAGCAAACTGCTCTTGAATATGTAGTGGATCTCCCAACATTACATGACCGCAGCCATTTTCTTTAGGTTTGCTGTAAATCATTCCAATTGCTCTTCCCAATTTCAGTTCAGGGTAGATGTTATCCTTTTGCTCCTCCCCACACACCTTGCTCAAGCCAAATATTTAGGAGTCATCCTTTAGATATGTGTTTCCTTTTCACTCTCACGCTCTGTATCTAATATGTCAGAAGATCATGATTTCATTACCTGAAAACCTATCTGAGTATTTCTCACTTTTCTGCTTTTATATGCCTGGTCTAAACCCCAAGGACTCCCATGTGTATTGCTAAAATAACCTCTCACTCAACCTACTCCTAGTCCCAGGCTGGAGAGTCACAGTGACCTCCTTCTGTGACAAATCTCTGTCAGGGTCTCTTGCTGTCACAATGAACATCACACATCTTGCATGTCCTGACAGCCCTGGTGTCCCCTCCCCTACCCCTGAACATACTTCCTCAGACACTGCCTGGCTGCTATGCCTTTTTGTGTGGTATGTACCACCTTAGCTAGAGGATAGGGTCCCTCAGTCTAGATCTTACTGTATATTACATTTTTTAACAGGTAATTACCACAGAGTCTAAGTAGATAATGTCATCTCACCAGGCCTCATCCAATCAGTGGAAAAGCTATCAAGACAATGGCGGAGGCTTCATAAGCAATAAGGAATGTTCACAAATACTTTAACATAGAAACTGCCCATGTCTAGCCTCTCTACTTCAGACTTCAGACTGAGAATAAATTCTTATATAAATTTCCAGCCTGCTGGCATTTTCTATGCACTGCATTTCTGGCTTAATGAACATAAGAAACAGCTTATTGCAATAAATATCAATCTCTCTCCATGTCTCTGTCTTTCTCAGCTAGGTATGTAGACATATGATATGTATTTATGTATTCATTTTTATGAGAAACACATTACCTATTTGATAATCAGAAAAACATTTTACAAATAGAGAAGTAGCTCATCTGAAGGCAAAACACATAAATATTTCAGGATGTTACTGGACTTAAAATTTGGAGTGATGAACCCATGAACAGAAAAATGCTAGTAGCCAGTGAGAAACTAGAAATGGCTAAAACCTGATTTTGGCTTAGCAACATTGATTTCAAGTTTCTGACTTCCAGAATCATGAAAAAATAAGTTCCAAGGAAAAGAGGTTCATTAAATCATCAGTTAAGCAATAAGTTGATACAGTAGTTATTGGAAGTCAGTACATATCATGACTGCTATCTGGGATGCTCTTCTAGAAAATAAATTTTAAAAAGTGGGAACAGATTTGAAATTTAATAAGGGGTAGGACTTAGAAGAATTTTGATAAGCATGACAGAAAAAAAGTGCATTATCTAGAAAAACTGTTGGTGTAAATAAATATACTAATAACTTACCCTGTGAGGGCTTAGAAGAAAGTGAACCATGAATAAAGGACAACTTCTGTCAACTCAGAAAGAACATCCACCATCATTAGCAGAATGTTAGTAGCAATACAAATGCTCAAGGCTTTGCTTATGAAGGCTCAAAAATTAGGAATAAGATGCTAGGAAACACGTGTGACAATTCATGTTCTGCACTGCAGAAACTGTTATGGTGTCCCTTATAGTTTCAATATAAAGCTTCTACACTGTGGACTTCCAGATTCAGGTGATGATACTTCTCAGCCAAACAGTGAAAGAAAAACCTTTTTCAATCTTACTACTTGCAGGAAATTGTGGATAGAAAAATGAATTTGGAAAAAATACCCAGAATGCACAAACGGAGGCTACAATTTAGAGAATCAGGTATTTGTTGGCTGGATGAGCTCTTGGTGGTCTTCAGCAATTAGGCTTGGGAGGTGTAGGCACACTCACGGGCTAGGAAGAGGTTTAAGCAGGAATAGAGAGGGGTAGCTAGGAAAGATCTGCATCTTATCCTTTGTCTGACTGCATAAATCCCCATGACATATATAAGGACCTTGTAAAGTTTTTGAGACTATTACACTTCAAAACTGACAACAGCCTGGAGTGAAAGAGAATTAGACAACACAGAAAGAAGGCTATTAAACTCAATAATCCTACAGGCTAAACCAACATGATACGACTGCTCAGCCTCAAACACAGACCAACCTCATACAAACAGAAAAAAAGTGATATGACAGAGGTGCTTCAGACTAGAATGTAGAGAAGAGGATGGAATGATGCACCCAAAAGCGCCATGTTGGTGAACACAATCCTCATCAACGGAGCGAGCTTGCCCGTTCACACTTCGAAGTTGCTGTGATTCCTAGTTTCTTTCCTTTCTGTTTTTGAATAGTATGGCCCATCCTCCCCACCTATACGCAGGCCACCATTCACATTTGAATTAATTTATTTTCTTCTTTCACAGGACCAGTGAGGGAGAGGAATTTTTCCCTAGGATATATCATATTCTGCATCGCACTTGTACCTGATCTAGGTCAGAAAGATGATGAGATTTGGGACTGATAATACTGCAGTAATTTACTACAGAAGAGAGAAAAGCAAGTTATAGAATGTTTCCATAGGTGCTTATAGTAATGAGTGTTCTGCTTAAAATTGGAGCACTATTCCATAGTCTCTATATCCTGCTTGATTTTTTCCACTTATATCTCCATAATGTATAAATGTATTTATATTATATCTAAAAGGAAAAGCTTACATATTTTCCTTCTTATCTGTCTCCCTCAGCATTCAACTATAAGTTTTGTAACAGCAAGATATTTATCTATTTTGTTTTCATTTTTGTATGTCCAGTGATTTTTTTTTTCTTGAGACAGGATCTTTATGCAACTGAGGCTGACCTTGAGCTCATTTTATAGCCTAGGCTGGTCTCAACCTTGCAACAAACCTCCTGCCTTAGCCTCTCAAGTGCTGGGATCGCAGCATGGACCACCAAGCCTGGCTATCCCCAGTCTCTTGAGAAGTGACACTGGTGCATAAAAATGTTCAAAAATGCTTTTAAGGACCAAATAAATATTTTTCATTCATATATCCATACACGATTCTTTCCCTCCTTCATCCTTCCATGTTACAGCTATCTAGCTGTCTACGCATCTCTCCATTAATTAATGTATCTAACCTCCAATGTAGCTATCATTTTTATAAATAAGTGCCAGGATTTGTGCAGGGGATTTAATATCATGATTCATTGCAAATCCATACAGTACTTTCATCTTTTTTGGTAAGACAAACGGTGTTTGACCTGCTGAAACACTATGTCATGCTTCTGATCACTGGGTAAACACAGGATGACGAAGTAAAAAATTAGAGTAATTTTTAATCTTGGTGAGAACAGTCCAGTGGACATTTCCTCGTTATATAAAATAGAATATCACTTTTCTTACAATCTGTGGATAATGGAAATAGATAAAGAGTTCTCAGACTCACTTTTGACTCCACCACAGTAATGAATGAACATTTGCAAGGAAGGAACACGGTTCTTAAGTTTCCTCCAGCCTAATGCATACTGATTTCATGTAAATAGAGAGAGGTGAGATAGCTTCTAACTGCAAATCTTCATTTTATTTATTTATGTATTTATTTACTTATTTTGTGTGTGTGTGTGTGTGTGTGTATTAGGGAAGGGTCTACAGGGTGTTCAGGGTCGCACTACTAGATTGGACTCATACTGATCCCCTTGGTTACAGCCTCCCAAAAACTGGGATTACAGATGCGTGCCACCACACCCAGTCTCAAGTGCCCTTTCAGAGCTCCTTGGGGGTGAGGCAGGCACAGCAGGCCTGGAGATTGAACCTGGAGCCACTGTGCCTGCTTGCAGGTGCTTTAATTCGGTGAGCTATTTGGCCGACCCTCCAAGTCTTCATTTTAATTCCTAGGGTAAAAAATGGCCATCCTGAAGCACAGTATTAAAGACAATATAGAACACTTCTGATTTCTGTATGTAAATATTCTGAAATAAGAAATAAGACATGTACATTGTCCTGAATGTATTTTCTGACTATTAAAAGCATTTGGAGAAATAAAGGAGGAAGGTGAAGGATAAGCAGTGGCAAAAATAAAGAAGTATGAGGTAGTGGCATTGTTTGAAATACCTTATAGCTCATTTGACTTTAAAAAGTCTGGTTCAGTCTAGTGAACTAATACCTTACAGTTCAAAGGACGTATACAAGGCACTGATTTTTGCTTCAGTTTACCATTTGAAATGTTATTAAGATTTCTTTTCCCACTTCATACAAGCATTTTAAAATAGTTGCAAATTTTGACTTGATTCAAAATATAAATTATTGTCCATTAATATGTTTATCAAGTTTCTATCACATGCCAATCACTTTTTAAACATGAAATAGTATGAGAGCTGCCACACTGACAATTGATGGCATTGAGCTTTGCACATTCTTCTTGCCAATATGACAAAGAACGTCTGGCTTTAAACACAGAGCAAGAAGGACGTAATAGTGAATGACAATAGCATAAAAGAGGACTTTCATACATTGAGAAGCATATTCAAAGAAAATTTTGAGTAATGGAAATTCAATGTTCTCGCTGCGGGCAGTGGAGGAAATTTCCTTAGATGGCATAACAGCAAGTGGCTCTTTCGATTTTGAGAGTAGTTTTCATTCTGTAGTTATTTTCATTCCTGAGTAATGAGCAACAAGATTGCTTTCCCATCTGGCACTCTGTGGCTGAGAATAACAGTAGCATAAGGTGAAATGTCAGCCGCGAGAAACAGTGGTTTATGCCATTTGTAAAAATCTAATCACACACTCAGGCATCCATGGGGGCCTAATATCCCAGAAAATGTTCCAATGCAAGTGAGGCCTGCTCCAGTGAGCCACACAAAGAATAAAAATAAAATGTAGGGCAAATGGATGAAAATTTACCTCAAGCAGTAGCAACAGAGATGCATGACCCCTCAACCAAGTCCCGGCCAACTTCCAAAGCCAGGACTCCTTGGCATACGGGGAGGCCTGGTACCCTTCAGGAGGGATCGTGGTGCACTACTAAAATAGAATACTGTCAGTTACTTTCCATCCTCCTTTCTCCAAAGGGATCTGAAACCTTTTACTTAGAATAATTGTACACTGGGGAAATTGGAATCATCAGCTTTTTTGGAAATATTGAACTGATGATTGAACACTGGATCTGAACTAACTGTGAGCCCCAGGACATTCAAAACATATC